>JAMQGT020012700.1:0-191542 GCA_024447675.2 Pterophyllum scalare | reverse complement strand
AGGTCCACGAATCTGTGAATTTTCTGCAGTTCGTGCAAATGAATAAAACATCTGTATCCAGAAGGATTATGTCTTTACTTGATTTTCAATTTTCTGGCATCCAGCTTTTGGTTAGAAGTTTGAAAGAGCTTAAAAAATGTAGCTGTTTGTTTCTTTTTGTCTCTTGTCTGTTTAGTTTGGCATGCTTTAATAATCATTTTGCAGAGAATCGTTGTCGTAGACATCTGAAACAAAGAAAAAAAAGAGTAAAAAAAGTTTTAAAAAAATCATGAATGAGCATTTCAATTTGCCCAGCCTGATCATATTTTATTAGAGAAACTGAAACTCACCATCTGCATAGTCGACATCATCATAAATATCTTGCTCCCTGCAAAAGAAAATTTATTTATTTAAAACTGGGACACCAAGTTTCTTATATTGGAATTCATGACCGACCAGCACTTCACGGGTCAGTGTTGTGACATGCATATTTTTATATCTGAGTCCACCATTTCTGTTTAAGTTTTTTGTTTATGAATATGTGAATACATTAGCAGTACATTCAAATAATATATTCTTCCAAGGCCCAGAAAAATAACAAGGTTTTGATATTTAGAGCTTGTTTTTTTTTTTATAAGTTAAATGTTGAAAGAAACATGTTACATCAGTTTGTTTGTTTTTTTGTCAAAATTGTCTTCTTTTTTTTTTAAATCTTCCGTCCCTTATATTGTACAAGGTCTTGCTTAATAACAGAATGATGTGATGTAGTTTAATGATATTGTTTTAATTTTCATGTGAATTTCTGGTAAAAACAAAACAAAACAAAACAAAAAAACCCCAAAAACAATTAGATGAAGGGAACACATCTGAACACTAAAACATTGTTTTAACAAATAATTTCTCATAGTTGAGCTTTTTGGTTAAAAAAAGGAAGGTGAAAACTCAGAGGACAACACCTGAAATCTATTATGGATAAAGCTCTGAAGTCCAGAGAGCATTTGTTACTTTGATGGACTGCCTCAGCATGGAGAATCTGTCTCAAATTATTGAATTATCTATAACTAGGACCGAGTCTATCTGGATCCAAGTCATGTCATAGATGTGCTGAAGAATGTTTTCAGCTCCAGAATGTTTGAGCTGCCTTTGGAGATGAGCGCCTCCCTCTGGTTTTTGTGACTCGGCATTTTCAAAAAATTGTTTGCCTATTACTTGGTTGGTTTTATTGTAATTACCAGTTTCAGTGGTTGTGGCCAGCATTTTTCTGTGTTCATGTTAAAAACAGTCTCAACCCAGTTTCCAAAGGGTTGAAACTGAATTGCATGCCTATATTTCTGACACCACTTCTACAATTCCGGCACTTCTGCAATTCAGCCTGCCCTCTGCTTCCTGAAGTATGGACATAGGTTGAAAACAGGAGTTAGGAAGTCCTACTGTCCAATACAAAGGGTACTTAACTTCTGCTAAATTGAATATAAGTATCTCATATTGAAGAAACATTTAGATTTTTAGCAATAGAAATATAACATCTGCAAAAAAATAAAATAAAATAAAAACCTTGAGCTCCCTTGGTGCTATAAAATGTAAAAACTGGAGTGCCCAACATTTTGAAAAGAGAATCCATGTTGTCTGGCAGTCAACCCTCCACAAATGTGGCATCACTAAAAAGCCCAGGAAGTCCTCATGACACTGCAGTAGGATTCAGATAGATTGCTTAAATTTTGCTTGATGTGGCATCTGAGACTCATGTCCCTCACTCACGACAAGAATGAATTGCTGTGTTTTAAGAAGGTGCATTATTTTCTATTTTGGTACCTAAAACCCAACAATGTCAGCTTCTGCAACAGTCTGTTTAAATGAACAAACTAAGAACTTGCTCTTGCTGCCAAACATGAAATTTAATGCAAGTGTCCAAGTAACTGCCTGTTTAAACAGGTCAGGTGGCAAAAACTGTAAGCTGTGAAAAAAGTGCAAGAAAGGTAATTAAATTAATGTTATTTAAACTGTTATTAAAACTGTCTTAGATTTATATTAATTTAATTTAAAAGATGTTAGTTTATAGAATAAACTCCTACAAGTCATGAATGAATTATTTTAAACAGATTTTTGTGTTATGCACCCAGACACAAAAATATGCATTTCAGTGACCCATATACTGCAAACTTTTCATACACAATGCTTTATATTTACAATCTTAAAATAACGCACATTTAAAAAAAGGCCTGATTCATTTCTTCATCACAGGGTAAAAGCAGTAAATTTAAGTTGATCTATTGGCCGCATAAGTCTCGTGAAATAGGAAGCATTCACTTACATTTGAAGAAGAAGAGATCTTGACACGTAACCATCTGTGAAATAGGAGACAGCACAGATCAGATTCTCACTATTTTATTACATCATCATCTGAAACAATGAAATCTTTATAGAATTTTTGTCTGTTATTTGCTTCATATGATTATTCTGTTTTGAGGTCATTCATATTTTAGCATTCATTTGTTCAGCCTCCTTAGTGCCTGAACACCTGAACAAAGGTGTGAATGGGGGTGACCTCAGTAGTTCACTTGATACAATGGAGTGAAGTCCCAAATTGGTTTCACTCTAAACTACTGACATTGTACATTGTAATGACCCACGCCTCCTTTCACACCTTGGCACATATGATTATGCACATGAACAATAGTGGGTCACAGCAGGGGACTACACCACTGGGGTTTAAATACCTGGGTCTCTCCACCTTTTGGTTTAAGAACTGAAGAAGCCTTTGGATAAGAGGTGAAATATCTTCAAGAAACAAAAAGCAGTCCAGTCACCCTTTTTTCAAGCTACAGAGATCACTCAGTTTTGTAATTATTTATAGAAAAGCTGCTCTGTTGGGTTGAGATTATATGATTGACTTTTTTTTTTTTTTAGACACAGCAGCTTTTCTCTAAGTGTAGATAGACAGGAAATGGGGGAAAGATGCAGGGAAGGACACATAGGCAAATTGACAACAGGCCGGGACTCAAACCTGTGTCACCCGCACCACAGCATGGCATATGTATGTGGTTGCCTGCTCCACCACTGAGCCACCTGGGTGCCATGTGACTGAATATTACATTTCATATTGGCTTGAGAAACTCTTGGGTTGCTTTTGCAGTTTGCTTTGGGTCATTACTTATTTGCACTGTGAAGCTCTGATCAGTTGTGCAGCATTTGTCTGAATCTGAGCAGAGTATAGCCCTGCACACTTCACAATTCATTCTGCTACTTCTATCAGCAGTCACATCATCAAAAAACACTAGTTGCCCGGTTCTACTGGCAGCCATGTATGCTCATATCATAACACTACCTCCATCATGTTTGACAGGTGATGTGGTATGCTTTGGCTCACCAGCTATTTCTCTCCTTCTCCATTTTTTGTCTTCCCATCAATCTGGTACAAGTTAACCTTGGTTTCATCTCTCCAAAGACTTTTTTACAGAACTGTACTTGGTTAGATGTTGTGTATCTGTTTTTCTTAACCATGGAAATAATTCTGTAGTGTGCACTTTAGTTGTCTCCTGTGGTCTTTCAGGCCTTTTGGTGTTGCTGGGCTGTTCAGTGCATTTCTTCTTTTTAAGAATGAATCAGATTGTTAATTTGGCCACTCCTAACCTTTTTGTTATCTCTCTAATAGGTTTACTTGGGTTTTTAGCCTAACAATGGCCTCCCTCACTTTCACTAACATCTCTTTGGGTGTCATATGGAAGCCACAAGTTATAAAATACAAATTCAACACTTTGAATCAGCTTCAGATATCATGTCTGCTTCATGTGTCATGAAATAACATGGGCACAGGTCTCACTATTTTTCAGTTAATTGTGCCATTAATTTTGAACATCTGAAAATGGGGGATCGTTTATAAAAATGGCTGCAATTCTTTAACAGTTCATGCAAAATTTTTGGAAAACACCTCAAATTAAATCTGAAAGTCTGCACATTAATCACATATTGTTTGATTTACAATCCACTGAGGTGGTATCCAGAGGCAAAACTGCAAAATATGTGTCTTTGTCCCAGACAATATGGAGGATACCGTGGATACACAAACTGACAGTGGAACCATGAGCCCCTGTGATCTGAGCTTAATAAAATGCAAAGGTCTTCTGTGATCAAAAAGAATAAGAAAGGAAAATGTGATTTACTGCTAAAATTAAAATTATACTGTCACACTGTACTGTTATTGATTTGCAATCTGTGACCCTAGAGGTTTACATATGTAATTATGACAGATTTCAATTTATTTACTATTTATTTACATTTTCTATTATTAGTTGCTTTAGTTATATTAGCATTTTGTGTACCTGCTCATAGACAGCAGATGAAAATTGGCTTTTAAAGTGAAATCTGGTACATCTCTTCAATTTTGAGATGAAGAGGTTTTACACTGTGCCTGACAAAGGTTTCAAAAAGCTTATAAAGGAGTTGTTACTTTGATCCCTTGACTTTTTTTCTGTGTCACAATGAGGTTTTGTGTTTTACTGAAATATTGCAAGTTTTACAGTACATGAAAGTACATACATCATAAACTGTAATAACATCAATTGCCTGATTTTTCATCAAGCACAAGCAGGTCAAAAATTTTAGAACGATCAGTTGTCATGGTCCTGGGTACTTGGACCCAGTGTTTTGGTTTATGATTTGTTTTTTGAATCATGTTTTCCTTCGAGTTTCTTTTGTTTCTGTTCATGGTTGTGTCTGCTGACAAATTAAATGCTGCAAATTAAGTAACATAAGTGAATGGGATGCTGGTTTTTACATACATTTCCCAAATCTGTTGCGACACAGAGCTTTCTTGTTGTTGGTGAGTTGGATGACGTCCAAGACCTCTCCTTGTGTCACAGGCAGATCTTTTGCTCCTGGTTTCTTTATGATGGAGTTAGGATCCACCATCATAGTGTGTAGCACCTTGATTGGTCCATCATACTGGAAAACAGCCACAGTGGGCACTTTAAAAAAAAAATCTTACATGGAAAGGATGATTCCCATTAAATGAATAAAACAGTATAAATAACGGATTTAAGTGCTATGCAGATGACACTCTGCTTTATCCATTAAACAAAATATTCTGATGTGAGGTATTTTAAATAGGTTTACCTTAAATTTTTTTTTTAGATCCTTCTCCACTTTGGGGTCTATGCTGAAAAATATATTATAGTATCACATTTAATCACAAATAAATTTTTTACGTTTATATTTATTATCACAAATGATCACACTATGATGATAATGCACCTGTATTTAGTTGTCAATATCTTGACCGTTCTTTAAGCTAATTGGATGTTAACCAATACCTTATTTCAGGTGGCGGGGGTGGGAAATCTTCAGTTATTGGTTGAACATCATCATAGTCATCTGAGGACCAAATTAAAAACTATCATAAAACAGAAACTAAAATGATCTTTTTGTGCACTGTAAGTAACAAGCATTAATATTATCTGCTGAAAGAAACAGTTTAAAGCATTTATCATTAAAGCTTATGAAGAAAATAAAATAGCACAATATCACAGAGCATACTTTAAGCTTGCCAAGTAGCTCAAATCATGCAAATGTTCTAGAAAATGAAAATCAGACAACTAATATATCCTTGTATTTTTCTCTATAGCAATAGTAGGTGGTGTATGGCTACAAAACCTTGGCCATATTGTATTTGTATATTTTCTTAATTTGGTATGGATCATTATTTGCATTTCATTGTGGTGTGATACCACTTACCATCATCTTGAAGCATGCTGCAGGTTAGAGAAAATGCATAAACAAGGGGTTAGTTGGAAGAGATGTGTGTAAAACTGAAAATGAAATTCAACCAAACAGATGTAAAGTTACAGTAGAATTAGCAATCTTTTATCCCGCACCTGTCTCTGTTGTTGGACTCCATTTTTGAAAGCTGTGGTGGGTCTGGGGGTGGTGGAGGTAACCCAGATGGGTTTGATCTTTTGTACCCGTGTTTAATCTTCACTGCTTCATAGTCAATATCCACACATGAGTTGCTGATGTATCCATCTGCAAGAAAGCGCAACAACAAAATTAAAGACTGTGACTTTATTGTGACACAACACATGATCATGTGTTGCATATTAACAACACATAATCATCTAATACTCAGAACAACAATCTGTAGTATTGTATTACTTCTTAAAACTACATTAATGTTAAATAGCCATAGCACATAATCTTAGAAGGAAGGTGATTTAAATGACTTTTAAATGTGGTATCACTATTGGAGCCGGATGGGCTGGTCTGAGTATTTCAGAAACTGCTGATCTACTGGATTTTCCCACACAAACATCTCTGGGATTTACAGAAAATAGTCAAAAAAAACAGCAACAGCAACTATATCCACTTGTTACAACCAGTGTATGTAGAAGAGCGTTTCTGAACACACAACACATCAAACCTTGAAGCAGATGGGCTACAGCAGCAGAAGACCCCACTGCTTGCCTGTCAACTAAGAACAGGAAACAGGCTACAATTCACATGGGCTCATGAAAATTGGATAAAAGAGGATTGGAAAAATGCCTGGTCTGGTGCTGAATCTTGGTTTCTGCTGCCACATTCGTAAACAACATGAAAGCATGGGTCTATCCTGCCTTGTATCAATTGTTCAGCTTGCTACTGGTGGTGGGCACACTTTAGGCTCTTTAGTACCACATGAGCATTGTTTAAACACCACTGTCTACCTGAGTATTGTTGCTGAATATGTCCATCTATTTATGACCACAGTGAACCCATTTTCTAGTGTCTGCTTCTAGCAGGATAACATGTCATGTGACAAAACTCAGATAATCTCAAACTGGTTTCTTGAACATGACAGTGAGTTCACTGCACTCAAATGGCCTCCACAGTCAACAGTTTTCAATCCAGTAGAGGCCCTTTGGGATGTAGTGGAATGGAAAACATCATGGATGCACAGCTGACAAATCTGCATCAACTGTGTGATCCAGTTGCCATCAAATCAACCGAATGGTCTAAATGGATCAAAATCTCTGAGGGATGTTGTTGAATTTATACAAATGTATACAAAGAATTTATACAAAGAATTAAGGCAGTTCTGAAGGCAAAAGGGGATCCAATGACCTAGAAAGGTGAGTAGTTAGTGTATAATTATACTCACAATATGCATTTCTAACATTAGAACAGGAAACAGTTGTTTCTCAGTTCGGTATGAGAGTTTAACCACTGTTAAATAACTCAATGCAGAGGGAATGACAAAAATCGCTTTTAAGTTGCCTACACAACAGTGTGCTAAAGTGCTGTCACACTTACAAGACTCAAAATACATCTCAGTGAAACTACTTTGTATTAAACCTTTTTGTCTACACTATAGCTGCGTTTTCAGTGAAATACGTTTTCCTATATTCTTGCTATGACATGCTAGACTGAGGCTAAGAATCTCAAATGCTCAGATGCATCACAAGTTATTCTATTTTTCAAATTATTCTATTTCCCAAATGTTCTACTTATTTGTAAATATCTTTTAATATATTAATCTAAGTTTCGTTCCTGTCATGTTTCACATGAGAAGAATGACAATAAAGCTCTGTGAATCTTGAATCTTGACAATCCATTTTAACAGAAAAAATATCTTAAGTTTAAAAATGTAAAGTCCAGTTCTCTTCAGGGTAAGAACACAGCAATCATGGTGGAAGAAAATCAGATTTCTATCAAAGTTGATCAGAATGTAGAAATTTGACATGAATAGGGGATCTTGTGCTAAAATATGATGCCAAGAGGTCTTCACCAAGTGATGAGCTAGGTGTGAGAACATCCCTTTGGTATGATGATCTGCTACTGAATATTTATAGCAGGCTAAGCTGCACAGTCCTCAGAGACATGCGGAATGGTAAATATACAGAATTCTTCTACTCACTCTTCACTGAAAGTGCTTTCTACAAGGCTCATTCACCCAATCACACACATACATTCTTGCAGCGCGTTACTCTATGCCTATTATATTCACATACACACTAACACACCAGTGAATGCATCAGGGTTCAGTATCTTGCACCAAGATGCTTTGCTGTGCAGACTGGAGGAGCTGGTGATCAAACCACCAGCCTGACAATTGGTAGACGCCCTACACTATCTCCTGAACCACAGCCACTAAGAATATCACCACAATGACAGCAACCAGTGTTTCAGGTGGAAAACTTTGACTTGTCTCTGTATTAAAGAAGTTTCTACTTTATTTATTTTTTTATTTTGATATCGGTACAAATGAATTTACAGGAAGGCTTTCTATACATGACTGACTGAAATGCAAACTTACAGTTTCCATTCATAGAGCGGGCCAACCATTTGCCTCCTGGGGTATCTGTCACACGGAGGATCTCCACACTCTCTCCCTGGTGCACGCTCAGGTCCAGTACCCCTTCCCCATTCCAGTCGTAGCGGACTTTGGCTGTGTGAATAACCTCTATCTCGCCTAGCAACTGCAGAGGCAGACATAGTTTTTCCACAAAGAGGATGGGGATGAGGCAGTGCCTGCAAAGAAACTGATTCAGGATAACCTAAACGTCATGTTTTCGTTGCGTATTTACCTGAAATTTCTTCCTCAGCTCATTCATTTTTTTCTTGTCCTGTTGCTTCCATGCTTCTTTCATGTTTGCTTCTCCCTGGTCCCTATAAGAGAAGAATCAAATAAAAATGAAGACCGGTCACCCTTTAATAGAATTCCTCGGTCAGATTTCTGTGTAAATGTAATTAATTTTAGTGTATATTTACTGGCAGACAAGAATTTACGTAAGCATTTTGCGTAAATGCTGCCTTTCAGTTTGTTCAGTCTTCCCATATTTCAACACCGCTTGCCTGAATTATGTCAAAATGTTTTGCTGTAACTGGAAATTCTGTACACCGAATCACAGGAAATGATTCTTACATTTATCGTAAATGATAAATATTTGTGTAGATATTTCCGTTTACCTTTTGAACTGCCACTTGCTGCACTGTATCTTAGATACTAAAGCCTGCAATACTTAGTGCGTCCAAAAATAACAGAAGCAGTAACAGAAACATTATTCAGCCTTCTATTCATATAGCTGCAGCTACACTCTTATTAGATACAGACACTCTGGTTTAATGGTGAAGGCAGAAGGTTTATACTTACTCATCAATCATCTCATATACCTCTTCATCATCATCCTGCAAGAGAAAAGCTTTTATTTGTACTTGAAAAGAGCAAAGACAAGTCATCATACGCGGGATTATTAGATGAAAGTGGCGTGCCACCCAGTGTGAGAATTTATTTCTTATAAATTAATGTCCTATTATACACTGCCAAAGTTTAAATCAAAGAATATAAGAGAGCGGTTTCATTGTTTTTTGTTTTTTTCCCTTACCCATGTTGTTTAACAGCGTAACCTCATCTATTAACAGATTTAGGGAAATGTGCAACATGTTCTTGCAAAATGAGACACCTGGTTTTGACTTCTCAAAACTGTGTGACATCCATGCTGTTAAATTTCCAGTTCTGGTTTTCTTTACTCACCCCATCAACACACTGTGAACTGTGATCGCTGCAATTCTCTGTAAAGTTACACAATATACAGGTTTATGTGAAAACAGGGGATACCCTCGCATAGAAAACACAATATTGAAAATAATGAGCAATTAGTCAAATTCTGAAAATATAATGCGCCAGAGAAGAGAAGAACAAAACAATAAAAAAAAAAAATTTTATACCATTTTTGTCAATGCCAATATCGTCGTAGGGATCCTGTTCTTCTTCGTCCAGGTCCCTGCGATCAATAAACAGACAGCTTTCCCTCAACATTGGCCTGCAGCAGCTTGGTTTCGCTAAAATGTGTCATTACATCGCTTTATAGGCAAAAACTTAACTGTGCCTCCTAAACGTTGCTAAAACATCATCTAGTAAGCATAAAAATATTCAGGTGTATATAAAATGTGTATTGGGGACACACGAAACAAAGCAACAAGTGAATCCTCTGCTTTTTACTCAGTCACAAATATTTTCTTATCTCTCTGCAGCAGCAGTAATGCCTTTACTTCTTAATTCATCAGCATCACTCACTTTGTATTTCATGTCATTTACACATAAATGGAGTCATTTGTTTGCTGAAACTAAGGTGTCCCGTCATTCTAGTTATGTGACATGATCACACATTTCTGACAGCATCCCACTTTTTTAAAAACACTAACTTGGAGTTACGCACTCTTTACTTTGTGGTATCATTGCAACAGCAGCATTGGGCCTCTTACGTTATTATGTTAACTCAAATACTCACGCAGAGGCAATCTGTCGCTGCAGTCTTTTAGGTTTGTCAGACCGTTCTGGAGGTTTTGGAGGATTGATCACTGTGGGTAAAGACAGCCTTCTGTTTGTTGAGGCTACCAGGAGAACCAGAGAGAAAGCCTTTGTATGAAGACGTTATGGCAAAATGAAATAGATATCCCACAAAGAACAGCCACATGAACAGCAGAAACATTCTTCTTTTCTTCAGTCGCCTGTTTTACAGAGACTAGAGGCTCTGTTTGAATTTACCATTTGAGTATTTGGCTTTTTCCTGAACACTTTCTTAAAAGGGGTTAAATAAATAAAGTTTAAAAAAAATTTAATTAGTACATTTTGGGGCAACGATGAAGCACAATGAGGACCGTCAGTGTCAGGATTTGTCTTATTCTGAGTTTAAGAGTGTGACAGCGAGGCAGCATGAAGAACACCGGGTCCACATAAACTCAGCAGCTTAAAGGAAGTTAGTCATTATTATTTTTTATTTACATTTTCTCTCTTTCTTCCTCGCCACTGTCAAGGTCCAATAGACACAAAAAAGTTCAGATGATCCTCACTTACTGCGTCTTTTCAACTTATTACGGTAGCCTACCTTATTAAAAGACTTGAGAGCATAAGCCAGACAGACTTACGGTCACTCTTCCTTTGGGGAGGAGGAGGTCCTCGCTTCCGGAATGGCTCCAAGTTGACACTGGGAGGTCTTTTGGGTTTCACAGGCATTGGTCCTTCAGGGGGCAGAGGCCTCCTCAGTGGGGTTACTTCCCCTGCGCTCCTCTGTCGTGGCTGCTGTCTGAGTGGAAGAGGAGTAGGGACGGGTGATGGAACAGGAGCTGGGCTTCCAGCTCCCAGCCGGGGTACCTGAGGGACCATGGGTCTCTGATGCCTCAGCATCATGTTCTGTAGCCTCTCCCCAGTCTGCTTGACTTTGGTGGGATCTGCTGGCTGAATGGGTGCTCTGAGTCCAACATAGGGAGGCGGTCGAGGGAAAGAACCAGGTCTCGGGGGGATGGAAGCAGCCATTGGCTCTATTCTAGGGAGCCTCACTAAGCCTGGGCCAGCCAGATGAGGAGAAACTGTGGGTGGCAGTCTCTGTGGCAGTTCGCTCTCTGTCACCGGTAGAATGGTTCTCCCAAATCCAGGTCGAGGAGATTTTGGTGAGCTGCTGTCCCGGCTGCTGGTGTCTGAGGTGCTGGATTTGCTGTTGAATTTGGCCCTCAGAGCCTTGACATCAACATTGTCCCCCTGAAAGCAACACGAGAGCAGAATCTCAACTGCAGCAGCTCTGTTTGTGAAGCAGGAAATTAGCAGCACAGCGCAGAGCAAGGCATGCCCCCCACGCTCACAAACACACACACATCAAAACCCCTACGCTATCTTTACAAAGTGAGAATGCAGCGTGCAACAACACTGTTTCCTGGTTTGTTTTGATGTTCACAGAACTGATTACTCTCTTTGCAGCACATGAAACTTCTCAGTGAACTCTGAACACAAAAAAATCAAAAGATGTGAGAAGTAATTATTAATAGATGTTAGTCAATATAAAAAAACTAATTAGATCACCACAAATGTGTTAAAACCTTCCTTTCTATAAAACTGTAATTTAAAGTTTTGCTTTGTCAAAATTTTTGATGAAAGTCGTAAACACAGGCTTGAACCAAAAGTGAAATGTGCAAAATCAAAGTGTCTTCTAATGATAGTAATAAGTTACTAAAGATTTGCACTGAAGGCTCAAACCTGGGATCAGTTCTTTTTACCCTATTCCCCTCAGGCCATCTAAGCAGGCTTATTATTGGCTTATAATATAATGCTGAAGATAAACAGCAGTGCTTTTCTGCTAAGCCTAATAGCCTACCTCAGAGCTTCACTACTATTATTAATCATCAGTTATGCCATCTCAACTCTGGCAAAACTGAACCTCTTGTGTTTGCTTCTTTTTGGGGATGTCAAATTGCCTTCTATAAATCTTGGCATCATTTCTGGCAAGCATTTAAATTTTGAACTTTACATCTCTAAGGTCACACAGTCTTGTTTTGTTCCATCTAAGAAACATTGTATAAATCAACCCTCTAGAGTCATCCAATAACTTGGAACTTTTAGTACACACTTTAATAGACTTCGATCTTGATTATTTGAATGGTCCTAAGTTTTTCGTAGTCCACCTTCAGCTGGTCCAGATGCAGCAGCTCTTAACAAAAACCACCACATCACCCCTATTCCTGCATCCCTTCATGGGCTTCCAGTGAAATTCAGAATTCATTTTAAAATGTTGTTCATTACATATAAAGCCCTAAATCACCAAGTTCTTTTTTAGATAGCAGACCTGCTGAGACCTTATTCCAGCAGTTCATCGGATCAGGACATTTTGACTGTTTCACTTTGTAGAGTCTCAACTTTGGAGCAGCCTTCGTCAACCAATCAGGTCGGCTGAACGTGTGGTTGGTGCTGAAAGCTAATTTTTATTGGTTAGATTTTTCTTAATCTTTCACTCATTATATCCTTGGCTTTCGTTCACACCCGATGTTTGTATGGATGAACAAATGTAGGACCGTATACTTGCTATGTACACTTCTTTAATTTATGTTTTCATCAGAACTGTGAAGCATTTTTTAAGTGTGTGTTTTGAAAAGCGCTATACAAATAAAGTTATTTAAAGCTAGCAATGCCAAGGTTCAGTCTGATACCAGCATCCTGTTTCTTTCCCCCATATTTATAGTCACTTTAATGGTGGTTTAATCGTCTTGCAGCTATTTTAAGTAAGTAAGTAAAGGAATTTTTTATTTATATGGCACCTTTCAAGATAAATATCACAAAATGCTTCACAACACTAAACAAAAGCAAGTTCAAAGGAGGGGTTTCAGCTGCTTTTAAAAAAGAAACCATCGAGTCCACAGATCTCAGGCTCAGTGGGAGAGAGCTCCAGAGTTTGGGGGGCCACTGTAGCAAAAGCTCTGTCTCCTTTACTTCTCAGCCTTGTATGATGTACAGCTGGCAGGGCACATGACCTCACATGACCTGCTGGGGATGTATGGATGTAAAACTTCACTCTTGTCCATTTTCTGAGAAAGTGCGCTCACTTTTCTGAATCACTTCATTCAGTTCAGTCCAGGGTCAACCACATTTCACATGTTTTCTGTCAAGCTGGATGAAGACTCTTTATGAAGAGTAAAGCCAAGACATATTGACCACTCCTGTGTGGCTAACTGCAGTGAAGGTCATAAATGCATGTTAATGGATAAAAAAGTAAGCTTCAGAATATTTTTCATCAAAGTTGTTTTTATGTTATTTTGGGCAGTTCTTATCATACTGATGTACTAGCAAGTATTAATCATTAGTCATTTAGGGCTACAAACACAGGATGTGATGTCATGAATGACACCTTCACTAAATAAGGGAGTCGACAAGGGAGCTGCTGACTTCTACTTGGAAACTGTACCTCAAGATCTGCAGAACAGACAACTATGCAGATCTGAGGGATTACAGACATCTAACTTTTCATGCAAGTTAAATGTGTGCTTTGTGTACTAATCATTAAATCAATGTTGTTGTTTGGCTAAGACAACAAAGATAAAAGAAAAGGTGTGCGATTCATATTCAGGAATATGCTTGGTTAGATGGTGTGAAGTTGTTTTTCCTAATAGTGGAAATAATTCTGTCATCGTGCACTTTAGCTGTCTTATGTGGTCTTTCAGGCTGTTGCTGAGCTGACCAGTTCTAACTCCACTTGACTTTTGGTTGTCTTTAATTCAGTTTCAGTTTCAGATCAATTCAATTCAGTTTTATTTATGTAGCACCAAATCACAACATTGGACACCTCAAGATGCTTTGTATTGCAGGGGATGGATCCTACAATATTAGAGAGAAATCCCAACAATCAGGTGATCCCCTATGAGCAAGCACTTGGTGACAGTGGAAGGAAAAACTCTCTTTCAAGAGGAAGAAACCTCTGGCAGAACCAGGATCAGGGAGGCAGATAGGACAAGATACACACCATGAATAGCCAGAATTTGAAATTAATTAGAAATAGGTAATGCAACAGTGGTGTATAAACACATGGAGAGTGAAAAAGAGGTGAGTGAATAAGAAACACTCAGTACATCATGGGACGCCCCCAGCAGTCTAAACCTATTGCAGTATAACAAAGGGATGGTTTAGGGTCACCTGATCCAGCTAGCAGCAGTGCATTTCTATCACACTGTGGGCAAAGATTGAACTTTGATTACGATTCATGCCAGTACACCCTGGGCAGAGGGTTTGTGCTGTGCAAAGCAGTGGGAAACCACTATTTTGCAATGCAAGCCATAGAAAAGAATGGGTTTCAGAGAGGAGTGCAGTTCATTTTGGCCTTGCATGAGCTGGTTTTTATTGATACCTAAATAAAGAACTTAATTAGTTTCTTATCTTGAAAAGTGTTATATAGATACCTTTTATGAGGCATTTCAGGCTGTTTCCTTATTTTAAGGGATGCCCACAGCAGATGTAGCTAGCCCTCCCGTTTATTCAGGCTTTGCACAAGCACTAGGAGCACACTAGCGCACAACACCTGAGACTGGGTTTCTGTCTGTTTCTGATCTTGAACTTGGAATCATTTGTATATAAGGCAAATGTGTTATCCTCTACACCACAGAGCTGCTTACTTCCTTGCTTACATGCCACTTTCTATGTGAAAGGGCCCTTATAGAACAATCCCACCCAGTCAGGCTACCTTCAGCATTTTGATGCTTTTGTTTGCCTTTTGTGCAAGATGTTCATGTTCCAAGTAGAGGTGCAGCATGACTTAAGTCAAGGGATGGAAGAGCCAAGGGGTTAAAGTATGAGTAGCCTTTTCAAAGGGTTGCCATGCCTCCAGATGTTGTCTTTTATATTTTGTTGATTCAAAGCCAATTATGGCAATAATAGGCAAATCAGAGCTTATAAAAACAGTCACGTGACTTGTAGGAAAGCCCTTTAATGACAGAGAGGTTTGCACCTGTGATCTTGCATGTTTCTATGTGTTACTGGCATTTATCTGTGCATCAGAGTGTTTTGCTTTCTGCTGGTGTTTGAGCACCATTGAGATCTCTTAACTTTTTAGTCATTTCCCGTCTGATCTCTCAGTGAACCACAGCACACTGCTGCTGGGCTGCTTGCTATCTTATTGGCTGTCATGAATTGCATGTAATTTTTAACCAACCATTCACAGCATTTGAATATTTCTAAAGGACTGCAGATGTAAATGGACAGCATAATAAATTAATATGCATTATCTAAGCAAACACATAAGCAAATTAGAATCACAAGAAACTAGCATTCTTATATTTAGTCATGTTATTTTGAAAACATGTTTAACGTGGATGAATCAATAGACCATAATTAACATGTCTGCGAAGATATTTTTACACATTTACTTGTACATTTTTCAGTGTTTGAATGCCTCAGTAAATGATTAAGTAAATCAAGAGAACAAAGAAAGGTTGAGCAGTGCTGGATACTAGAACTGGAAATAATGTCACTGGTTCAGTTGAAATTTATCAGGCAGAGTCAGCAAAATGTTTTTGAGACCCGGTTGGCTGATCATCAAAAGAGCATTGAGGGAGATGCAATCAAAAAGGAAGCAGTGAAACATGACGAATGAATATCTCAGCTGCTGACAAAATAAAAACAATAAACGAATCACACCATCTCTTAGTGGCACTTGTTAGGCTGCGAGCTTTACAAAGTCAAAAAGTAGCAGAAGAGCAGGAAGTGCGTGCGACCACACACCTCCGTGCCTCAGCCAGCATCCTGCACTGGTTACCATAGAAATGCATTCTTCCGTCACTTCTGCACCAATAAGATGCAAGCTCTGCTCACAGCTCGGGGGTGGCGGCAGCACTCTTATTACAGGGAACAAAGGAAGCAGGCAAAAAAATTTCCCTCCATACCACAAAAACGCTCACGCGCTCACTGTCACACAGTTTCAGTCAGCGAGTGCCTGCTGCAGAGCAACAGTGAGACATCATGTTGACACAGTTAACTCAGATGATTTTTAAAACCACAGACTGTATGTGCAGGTGTGCTGCACTGAAGGCCATATCAGAAAACATTACTACTGTAACTCAGTTACAGAGAGTTAAAGAAAAATATGACTGCAAATCTTATTCTCATGGATAACTTTGCTTAGTATTAAAGACATTTTTTTTTATGAATGCTGCTTTCTCTAATGATGTCCACCAATCTTAGGGCCATACCATTAATCAGTGAAACTCATTATTTATTTATCACAGTTCAGCTTGTCAGTCACCCCAAAAAGCACTAACCTGTAGAATCAGAACCTCAAAGGTTAATACACTCTACTTATGATTAAAAAACAAACAAGAACTCTGGAGGATAAAGAGGATCCTTTCCTAAAATCATTCAGTTAACCTTTTCTGTAACCCTTTTCTGCATAGCAAAAGCCTTTAAACACCTAACATTTGGATAACTTATGAAACAGGTAGAAATGAGACACACTGTGAATCATTAACCAGAAATAGCCACGTAATAAAACTTGCTTTCATCAACTTGACCATGAATATTTCTTTTCCCCTCCTCCAGTTTCCCTTTTTCTCCCCTGTGAAACTGATTCAAAAACACTAAATTTAGAACAGATGTACCTGACCATACTGATCAGGATTTGTGAATGCTCTGTTTCAAAATGTGAGTTGGCGCACAAACCAAGTTGAAAGTTATAAAAGATGGTCCAGTTATAAAATTACATCTGTTATAGTGAGAGGAAAGAAGGAAACTGAGGTTAGACCTGCAGTGTAACAGTAAAACCTGCTGAAGTTCCTTTTATAAAAAAATCAAGTTATTCACAGACCCCTTGGTGGTCAGGAGGAAATGGCCAAAGCTAAACACACAGCGCATGAAGAGAAATGTGTAAGGTTCAGCTGAGGACTTCCTAATTATTCGATTTATTGATACATTCAAAGAAATAATAAACAATAATGTCTTACCATGATTTCCTTCAGTGATAGTTTATTGATGGTCAAAGTGCTCCATGTCCAGCAGTAACTCAGTACCCAGGCTGATGTAGCTGTGCGTGCTGCTGCACTCACAACTACACTGAACTTACTGTGAATGAGGAAATGCTCTGAAATTCAGTGTGGGCAAGAGGGTGACTGATAGTGACACAACATGTGAATAAGTGTAGAAATATTAGGCACACCACTTTGTTTCATTTCTTCCTGAAAGGTCATCTTTTTTGTAATGTGTATAATAATATGCATGCATGCAGGCAAAATGTGCAAGAGTTAATCTCACTGTGCGCTTTCAATAATGTACTCTTTGTGCTTTATTATGTGCGTGAGTGCACGAAATAAAGATAGGCTAATTATTATATAATAAATTAATTTAGAAAAAAATGAGGCAAAGTTGAAAAGGACAAGAGAATATTTAGTGAAGTGAGAATAGGGGTTTTCATCTTATGTAATTTATTCATCTTGTACACCTGATGCAGTCAGCTGTCGTCTCATAGCCAAAATCTGAACAGGTCACAAGTTTCCTCTATAAAGATTTTACATTTAGTAGAATTAGGCTTCCCCCAAAACTCAGCATCATGTGAACGAGCCAGAAAAAACAAAGCAAACAAAGTTGTAGTTCATTGGATATAAACAAAATTCAGAAACCAAAAGCTGAAACAGTTCTGTTCAAACTGTCCTGCTTATAAAAACAGAACATAGTAAATGATTAACATCAGCTTCTTTGGTAGTTTGCAATTTATGGACTGCTGACTGAATGAATGAACTGTATAAAAACGGACAGAATTCACTGTTTAAATTTTCCAGTTTCCTTTGAAAGCAGCACAATTATATGATTAGACATGTCAGTCTGGTTTTGCACAAATTTAAAGGTAACTGTGAAATTAAAATTGTACAGTTTATTTTCTGTTTAAGGTATTATTATTATTTTTTTGCTGTTGCCATGTTGAACTCCAAGAGCATGAACTCGAACTCGAGTCTTGATCCTGCTGTCGTTACCGCTATACAGTTATGGTAAGAAGTTTATATACACTTATAATGGAAACGAATATCATGGTAATTTGGGGCTCTTTGAACTCTTCTTGATACAGGGTGGAATGATTGTACAGCATACATCATTAATGACTGGGTGCACCGGTTTGAATTTATCTTGGCTTTTCTCTAATCCAAACAGGGTCAGATGTATACACTCACCCCCACCCCCTAATATTTGGTTAAATGTCCATTAGCATGTTGCACCTCAACCAGACACTTTTGATACCATCAACAAGCTTCTGGGATAATTCTGGCTGAATATTGGTAGAGTTCATTTAAATTGGTTGGTTTCCTAGCATGTACCCAGCTTTTAAACACAAAAGAGCAAATTTTCAACTTGATTCAAGTCAGGTTTTTGTGAAGGCCATTTCAGAAGGTTAAAAGTCCATTTCTAAACAATTACAGATTCCAGGGTTATATTTTCAAACATTTGTACATAAGTACAAATTATTCAGATATGTCACCACTTTGCCAAGATCTGGAGGAAGTCTGTCACCCTCAGAGAAGAGGAAATTGGTTTGGACGTTCAGGAACAATCCAGGAACCATCAAGGCTCAAGAATGGCATTAACTGGAAACTGTTGGAACACCAGCATCACTGTCCACAGTGAAACCAGTTTTGCATCAGCATGGACTGAGAGGGTGCCGACCAAAAAAGAAGTCTCTGCTCAAAAATCAACACCTTCAAGCTCAACTGAAATTGGCAGCTGCCCACATGGACGAGCCCAATGCTTCTGGAGACAGATTTTATGGTCAGAAGAGACAAAGATTGAGCTATTTGGCCACAATGACAAGAGGTATGTTTGGAGGAGTAAAGGTGAGGCTTTGAAACCTAAGAACATTGTACCAACTGTCAAGCATGGTGGTGGTAGCATCATGTTCTGGGGTTGCTTTACTGCCAGTGGTACTGGTACAATGCACAAAGTGGATGGAATAATGAAGGACTACCTCCAAATTCTTCAACTTCACCTCAGCTCAACAGCTAAATGACTGAATGGTTGTCTGTTTCTGTGTTAGCCCCTGTGATAGACTGGAGAACTGTCAAGAGTGTACCCCACCTCTCATCCTATGACAGCAGAGTTAGGCTGCAGATCCCCTGTGACCCAGAACTGGTTAAGTATTTAAGAAAATGTGTGAATAGAATATTGGTGCATCAATTTAGAGCCTCATCATAGGTGTGTGCTAGTGTTTTCTTTTCCTAAAGTTCTAAAAATAAAACAAGAACTCAATAAATTCAGAAATCCACACCCCCTTCAAAGGAGGGAGGGGTTCTCTAAGGGGGAGGACACTGATAGTGGTGTTGCTGTTGTTCCTGTAGGGGCAGAGAAGGAGTTTAAAGGTGTGGAGTAGCTGTTAACAGCAGGAGGTGCATTTCCTCCCACCATGAAAATGGGCTGAGGGTTCACCATGCTGGGAGCGTGAGTCTGGCTTCCTGCAGGGGATACTGTGACACCTTGTGGTGCCCATGCAGAAATGCTACCAGGGGTGGTGGGCCACGGAGCCACCCACTGGTTTCCTGGAAGCGCCTGTTGGCCCCAAGGCATGGTGGCTGGAGGGTATGTGGGAGATGAGTATGGAGAGCCACCCACAGGATGTGTGGGGAACATGGAAAGAATCTGTGAAGTGGAGAGCACTTGCTGTTGCTGTGGAGACTCTGACAGAGGAGAAAAACATATATGTAAGGCATCAGTGCATTTTGATGAATCCAAAATATTAGGCAGTAGTTTATTGCTGCTACACTAGGAGCAAGTGTTAAGTGTTATTATGACAAATAAACAGTTTTTAAGAGGAAAGCATTACAAAAACAAACACCTATGTTCCCACTTACCTGGCTTACATGGGATTTGAGTGGGTGTCAAAGGTTCCTCCGATGGGGTGGAGAAAACTTCCATCAGCTCATTAGTGGAGGAGGCCTGCAGACAGAAACAAGATGAGAATAAAATTTAAATTCTCACCCACATTTTAAATAAAAGTAAGAAGACACAAGTGGTCAGCGGATATAAACATTGGCCAGCACTTTTTACGGTGACATTTAAGCTAGCAGGGATTGGTGAAACAGATGCGTGAGACCTGCACAGGTGAGCTGACAGCGCATCTGTGTTAAACACCAGGAAACGTCCTGAAGACAGAACGCGTCATAAACACCGACAGTGAACTTTAACAGCTGCATTTGGCTACTATTTCACAGTGGCTGCTGTCATCGTCTCTCTCTCTCTTGCCTGTTGTTATCTAAGATGTAAACTTGATGTTTTGCAGCTTTATACCTGGTTTGATTGCTGGGATGAAACATCTGGCCGTGGGCTGAACACTTCCTCAAGAGCTTGTTCCTAAAAAAAAAACAAGTCAGTGTATAAAAACACCTGTGTTTTGTTTAAATTTGTGATTTACCTTCATTTAGAAAAAGCAAAGATGATCTAAAAATAATTAATCAACCTTGGCTGCTGAACTCTCATTTAGAATCAGTAAAGAAGAGCTCTGAAACAAACAAAAAAAAAAAGAACAATAGCAGTGAGTGCAAGCTAACAAGACAAACCAAAAACACAGTGACAAATAAAGGTTTTCTCTGACTTGTGTCGGTGTCTCTGCAAGCTGCTGCGGGCTCTCTTGGTCTACACGCTGACAAACTTCCTTGATGTCAAGAAACACTGGATGTGCCTGACAGACACAGATAAAACATATTGCTGCTATGCACACTCTTAACATGCTGGTGCAGTGACAGCCAAAATGAGCTACAGTGAAGTACAGTGACAATCATTCAGTTTCACAATGAAGTGGCTGGACTAAGTTTGCTTTGCTCACCATTGACTACATTCTCCATGTCTGTGGTGAAGGGAATGTAAGCAAACTGTAAAAGTGTTTATGTAGGGCTAATTTTAGTACCACACAGACAAACACTGCATAGCAACTTGGGATCCTTGATCCTGTCCACATTGATTAACTACAGAATTTTTATCTGCCAACCAAAACCAGTTAAAATTCTTCAAAGACCACATTGGTTGTTTCATTTTAGCCAAAGAGAATGCAAAAACATCATATCAAATTAACTGGTAGAATTTCAAAAACAAAATACACAATCAGCAGATCCCTGCTTTGATTGAAGGTGGTGACTTTCTATTCAGAAATGTTAGCTTTGTTTCTACTTTCATTCTGCTTTCAATCATCACTGAGCATTAGCATTTTTATTTTTTTTTAGCATTTTGTATCTGGCGCATTTTGTTGCCTTTTACAAAGGTGACCCTTTTACAACCTTATATTTAATTGATTGAAAATAAAATTTTCCATAAATATGAAAAAAGGAACAACTTTCATGAGTAATTCATTATATAACAAATATAAGGCTCAACAAACATACAAAACATATACAGTAATGTGCAAAAGTCTTGACTCACTTCTCATTCTTTATTTTTAGCTTCCAAGCAGCCAGACTTTCTTGTAATTTTTAACCTATCCTTGAGCAACAGTTCTCCAGGCTTTCTGAAGCTCTTTCAAACTTTTTCTTTGGACATTTGCTGCTTTTTCACTCATTTTCAGTCCAGTCCTTGTACCTGACTATTTTCAGGGGAATGTTTTTCTATTTGTGGAACCACTTAACACTAACCTATGAATCATTTAAGTATAAAAAAGGCACCTAACTCAATGAATGAACTGGTGTTGTGTCTACACATTGCAGGCAACTTAACAAAAAACAATTTTAAACTGTATCTTTTGGCACTTTTTACTAACAGCCTGTTTCAAAAACACATATTTTTTCCCCATTTCTTTATCTAAATCTCTGAAAATGCCAAATATAACAATTTGAACCCACTCATCCAAATAATGCTCTAAAAAATGCACTTTTCTCTTGTAATGTTAAAATCAAGGCTTCAACAAACCAGTAGGTGATGACAGTGTCTACATCCATCTTTTATATACAGTCTAATTGGTAGTATAGAATGACACCACTTGTTTCTGCTTTAGGGTTAGTTAGGCAAAGGGTTAGGGTTGTGTTGTTACCAGGTTAGCTGTCTTGATGTAGAAGAGGACGTAGGTGTCTTGATGCTGGTAGATGTAGGCAAGAGCTCTGGGGTCAGTCTCCTCTTTGGTTAAAGAGCTGATCCTGTTCCTCTCGTGTTCATGAAGAATAGCCTGAAATGAGCTTTTACTTATCTTACATGATACTGTAACCACCAAGAAAAGAGCAGCTTTAAGGCACTGATCCTGAATAGCTGTCTAAATATCATCTCCACCTCCTGAAGAAATTTTTAGCGTTTTTCTGGTTCTGGAGAAAATTTGATGTAATAAAATACAATACAGAAGCATTAGTGATGTAATCCAAGCATGAACTATCCTCTGAAAAATCAGTTGTTTTAAGATTAACTATCAACCTGGAGGGGGCGCTATAACTTCAGGACTACACAAAGCTTGAGAGAGAAAGTTGGGACATCTTAAGGTTTACTCACCCCAGTCCTTTCATCCAGAATTTTTAAGCCACTGGAGGAAATTTTCAACCAAATTCTCTTCTGTGCACTCCCTGTTTCCTTAATGCTACCTCAAAGCCCTTCAACACACACACACACACACACACACACACACACACACACACACACACACACACACACACACACACACACACACACACACACACACACACACACACACACAGAGACAACAACAAAGCACAGGTGAACTGAAGAAGTAGTACATATGAAATTAAAGACATATATTCCAATGAGATACATCAGAACAGACATACAAAAAAGTGAAACAATCTATTGATGATTGATTTGTTTACTGGATTTTCAATAACCAACAAAGTGTTTCAGACATATTTCACAGTCATGTGTCCATGTTTGATGTGAAGAAAAACAAAGCAGAATTTTTTGAGACCACAACGCTGTGAAACTGGCCAAATGTGACCTTGGCCAAAATCTGAATGGTATGGATGCCCAAAGGGAAGATGTTTCCATATTCAGACATGGTCCAGTAAAATCACCTCTTACAACCCAAGATATACTGATTATTATTGCTTCCAAAAAAAGCAAGAGTATGTGCCTTCTGTGACAGTTTACTTCTTTGTGAAATCGTCTTGATTTAAAAATGTGCCTGTGAACCAGTGCCATGTCTACACATGACAGATAACTTAGCAAAGAACCAATTTTAAACTGTATCTTTAGGCACTTTATTACTAGCAGCCTGTTGCAAAAGCACATCATTTATTCCCATTTCTTTAGCTGAATTTACAAAAAATACCAGATAACACAGTTTGGCAGGCAGAAATTTTGGCACCAACAAGGTGATTCTCAAAGAGCTATTAGCTGAAAACTTGGCATATCTTAGCATGCTGTGTGTCTTTAAGAAATCTGAGGAAACTGGACAGGCAGAGGACAAAAGAAGAAGTGGCGGGCCTAAAAGCTATCTACAGCAGATGAACATATCTGAAAGACTAAAGAGATCCATCTAGCCCTTCAGTTGATTCATTTGCTGTTCACTGAAGCCTCATTAGAAATGGTCTCAGTGGAAGGATGACTAGCGGGAAACCTTTCTTAAGAAAGGGAGAAAAGGCTGAGGTATGCCAAATTACACAAGAACTGGAATCAAAAATCAGTGGAAACAGGTCTGATGGGGTGACAAATCCATATTAGAAATTTTGGGTTCAAGAGAAGTGCAAGAGTGAGTGTCTCCAGCCCTCTGAGAAACATGGTGGCGGCTGTGTTATTTGGAGAAGGGGATCTTGCCAAAATTTATGAAATTACAAATGCAGAAAAGTACCATCAGATTTTGACCCATCATACAATGAATGCCCTTAAAGAAGCCTGGACAACTATTCCTGAAGACTACCTAAAGAAATTAGAGGACAGCGTGCTTAAAGTTCAGGTTGTGTTGAAGAATTAAGGCGGTCATGTCAAAAACTGACTTTCAAGCTGATTAGAACTGTACAAACTGGGGTTTTTTTTGCCTTATATGCTGTATTTCCATTTATGTTTGCAGTTGTTTCAATAAGTTGCTGCAACTTTTTCCCATTTTCCGAGCAAAAGGTAAAGAAATGAGGGTTGGCTTCTGCAGAGTACACAGATTAGCCGTCTACACACTGGCCTCCAGTATTAATATGCAAAGCTGCTGTTTTATAATTTAGTTCCAGCTGCCCTCAAACATTGGCACAGAAACCCCAAATTGGCCTTTATGTCAGCCAGATCTGTGACAAACATCCTGAGATACTCCTTGGGTGGTTTGTGCTTTAGCTGCTGTTGTCTTCATTTTTATAGAGCCATTACTGTGATGCCCTTCCTGTGACTATGACCAGTGACTCACAACTGCTATAGTGTGTTGTTTCTAATTGTGTGTATGGTAGTGTGCATGGCATAAATGTTTATATAAAGTGCAGGGTTTGCAATTGCTGTCAGTGAGTTCATTGTCAAAGGCAAAAGGGTCATTTCATCTCAGTCATTCTTCCTGCTCAGCCAAAGTTTGAACATATATTATGTGTGTTGTGACATTTTAGTTTCATATATCAAATACTTTTCTAGATATTTTCTCTTTTTGTTTTAAGTAGGTCCATCCAACTGATTTTTATGCCTTTTTTTGCACTTTTAAATCTAAGGCCATGTTTGAACATGAATATCTCAAAAAAAGATAAAAGCCTGAAATTTTCGCTGGTTTTTGTTTCCATCAAAATTAATCAGGATCTGTAATTTGGGGCAGATAGATTAAAAAAATGTCTGAATTCTGAGTAATTAAAAAAAATTCAAGCCATCTTGTAAAGTTCCATGTTTGAGTACACACTGATAAAAAAGACTTCACACTACAAAAGACAACTAGTGACAGCTTCTGAATGATATATAGTTAGATTTCACAAAAATGCAAAAGAAAACATGTAGAATATTTCAAACATGAAGTTCTATCACAAAAATGAAGAAAATGCTATTTTAATTCAACTTTCAGCCTTTCAGCAACTTTTAACCTGAATTATACTGCTTGAGTCTTAAAACAAATTTATTTTCTGAGTTGTAATTAGAGTGCCGTCTGGAAACTCCAGAATTTTGCTCAACTGGATGAAATAGTCAACTGGTATTTTTGTGTACAACTTAAAAGTTGAAAGAAAATGCAGTTTTCTTAATTTTTGTGACTAAGAATTTCACGTTGAAAAGGATTCTGCGTGCTTTGTTGTGAGATTCAAGGGTCGAGCAGAATGCCTGCATTGACTGAATGATTTTAAAGTTTTTCAGTTTAAATTATGTCAGCATGCAGAATATTCATGTAATTATGGCATGTTTAAAAATTTTCACACTAAAATCCGGCACAATGGCAGCACGGTCGAACACATGCTGACACTGATAAAGCGGAAAGTTTAAACAACTGTGACTACAATTTCCAGGGTCAGTGCTCTTGCTCCTGTTCATCTGTTCCCTGTGGATGGCATCTATCATTTGTTATTGTTTTTCTTGTTTTTTTTGTTTGTTTGTTTATTTTTAAAAAGCGGTTGTGCACTCTGAGCTCTCACTGGATCATGCAAAGTCCCGTGAGATTAGAAGAACACGTCAGGAGTCAGCATGATGTCAGAGGGATTAGAAGCCATTTTTCCACAGCAGGAATTTCCCACAGCTCCCTTTTCCAGTTCATTCATCAAAGATAATATAATTAGGGTTGAGATGTGGCCTTTATTTGCATTAAGTAAGAGCTATATTTCACTGCAATAGTTGTTATCTGGTAGGGTTTTATTCTTTTTCTTTAAATACGTTTAACAAAGCTTGGAAAGTGAGTCTGTGATTTATGTAATTTGATGTTTAATTATATCACTTCGGTAAACTTTAGATCAGCAGAAATGTACAAAGATCCAACAAGTCACACTTATAAATGTTTTCTAACAGTCTTCAGTCTGTACACATTTTAAACCTTATAGGTCGCAAATAAACTTAAAAACACACGTAATAATTTGAAGGTAATGACTGCAGATCTGGCAGTGGACTGCTCGGCATTGTTGCAAGCTCTTGCACCAGAACAAACAAGGATGAACTTTTCATATCATAGACTGTATATAAAAGATGGACATATCCTCCTGGTCTGAAAAAAGGAGCAAAGGCAGACTTTTCTTAAAGCTGTATTCTATATAATGAGGGTGACATCTCTGAATCCAAAAAAAAAAAAAAAAAAAGCTAGACTGTACAGAGGTCTATAGAAAATATCTGACTTTTGATGACATCTTCTTGAATGTTTTTTTTGCATTACTTGCTAGCTGTGACCCTTATTTAACACAAGATGATTTTTATTTTGCCATTTTTGGTCATTTTAAATACCAAAGCAGGGTATTTTCTATGACACTGTATGTCAGTGCAATATTCTCAGTTTCTCTGTCAGATCCACCCCGTGCTTGTGATGTCTGCTTTCAAAACAATATGTTAATCACCAAAATGTGGCTTTGTCCTTCTTTTATATACAGTCTGGGGTTTTTAATGCAGCAAAGTGTGCCTTAAAAAACTAAAACAGATGAAAATAAGTGCAGAATTTATTTAAATAGAGGTTTAAAAAACATGTTTGATATTCTGTTATAGCAATCAACATTACGGGATATAAATACTTAAGACTGGAATTTTTACATATAGCACAGTTCTTTTCTGCTGATTGTCAGCTAGCTGTGGGAATAACCACCTCAAAGAATCTTTTTTTTTTCTTTTTGGAGGGAAGGGTCATTGCAAGAAAACAAGGACTTCCTTATCCTTTATTTTGTGCCATCCATTAAATGTTGAGACATTTCAGTCTTCACCAAAATGGACAGAAATATTTACCTGCCTAGATCTTAACGTGACTTTTAAATAATTTTGCTGCGATGCTTAAAAGTAAATATTGGTCTCTGAAATACAAGTCGCTTGAAATCATAACATCCACTTAGTTTAATATCAGTAATCGTGAAATATTAAATGTCTGGTGTTTATTTTTAACTATGGTTCTGATAACATGAATATACAAGATGGATTTCAGTTTTAATCAAGCGCTGCGAGAAGTCCATTTATTTTGGCAGTGGACTACCTTTAGTTTCATCATGGAGTCTTGGCACATCTTTTCTCCCAGGGCATCAGGTACTGGGTCCATGCCAATCAGCTTGGCTTTGTAGCGAACTCCTTCCCCATGGAAACGAGACATAGTGTCCATGGATGCTCCGGAAGTTTCTGGGATGCATAAAAGAGAGGAGATAAAGGGTCATATTATGAGGGTGAATTTGTGTGAGAACATGGAAATTCATGCCTTTGTATATTTTGTTTAATTAATTGGCTCTTAATAACATTTGTGTGCCACAATTTCATTAAATCCTATGTGTATTTGTGCTTTTAATGTTTGCACAGCACGCCTTTTATCGTGTGTTGACCCAGAGCACAGTACATGTGTGTATTTGTGGGTTAATATGAGTAAATATTTGCGTGTATGTTTCTAAATGTCTCAGTATGTTTATACAGGATGTTCTATGTGTGTAAGCAAAATGCAGAACAAGCATCTTGCTGATGCCAAGTCAGTGTTTCCTGAAGTGAAAACAGGTAATTTAGTGATTATGTAAATGGAAGCATGCGCAGCTGTAGCAAAGGTCAACTCTTAAACAGCTTCATTTACGTCATAAAACAGTTTTATGAGATTTTAGTCACTGTTTTGTTCAAAGGTGTGCACAAATTGTCATGATCAGTTGGTGTTGCACAAGAATGTACAGCAGCAAGCTACAGACTAGTGACAAATTAAAGGAAAACCAACATAACTTCCTCTTAGCAAGATGCTAGACTGCCATTTACCTGCAGAATATATCAAATATTTCTTTTGGAGCACATCAGTCCAAAAACCTGCCATAAGTGTTCAGTTGGGTTGAGACTGGGTGACCATAAAGGCCATAGCACATGATTCATTCTACTCTCATCCTATTCAGTCACCAAACAAATATTACAGCTAGTGTTGTGGAAAAGTCTTGTAAAAATGAAAAAGTATTGTTAAATTATAATTTAACTGGGATTAACCACATTTTTTTAAAAGCTGAATTGAATTTCATCATCCACACCCAGGCCTGATTACTGCAAGACCTGCTGAATCAAGAAATCACTTAAATAGAACCTGTCTGACAAAGTAAAGCAGGCTAAAAGATCTCAAAAAAATCATGCCATGATCTAAAGACACTCTAAAAAAAGATGAGAAACCAAGTCTTTGACATTTATCAGCCTGGAAAGGATTACAAAGCCATTTCTAAGGTTTTGAGACTCCAATGAACCACGGTGTGAGTCATTATCCATGAACTGAGAAAACTTGGAATGGTGGTGAACCTTCCCAGGAGTAAAATGACTCCAAGAGTACACTGACAACTCATCCAGGAGGTCACAAAAGAACCCAGCACAACACTTGTCTCAGTTAAGGTCAGAGTTCATGATTTAACAATAAGAAAGAGACTGGGAAAAAATGGTATTCATGGGAGAGTTCCAAACCATTGCGGACCATGAGAACACAAAGGCCTTTCTCAAAAAACATCTCGATGATGCCCAAGACTTTTGAGAAAATAGTCTGTGAACTGATGAGGCAAAAGTTGAACTTTTTGGAAGGCTTGAGTCCCATTACATCTGGAGTAAAACTAACACAGCATTTCATAAAAAGAACATCATGCCAACAATCAAACATGTTGGTGGTAGTGTGATGTCAGGTGCTGCTTTGCTGCTTCTGGTCCTGGACAACTCGCTGTAATTGATGGAAACTTGAATTCTGCTCTCTACTGGAAAATCCTGAAGGAGTGTGTCCAGCATATTTGGGTTATGCAGCAGGACAATGATCCAAAATACACCAGCAGGTCCACCTCTGAATGGTTTTGGAATGACCTAGTCAAAGTCAGAACTCAAATCTAATTGAGTTGCTTTGGCATGACCCTACACAGGCTGTTAATGCTTTGAACTTCTCCAGTGTGGCTGAATTAAAACTATTCTGCAAAGAAGAGTTGTCCAGAATTCCTTCAAAGTGATGTGAAAGACTGGCGGTTATCACAATGCTTGATTACAGTTCTTGCTACCAAGGATGGAGCAACCAGGTATTAGGATTAGGGGGCAGTAACTTTTTTACATGGAGCCTAGTAAGGTTGGATAGTTTTTTCCCTTAATAAATAAAATCATGATTTAAAAACTTGGGTTATCTTTGCCTGATATTAAAATTAGTTTGATCTGAAACATGTAAATGTGACAAGAATGCAAAAACAAAGAAAAAATAAAAAAATAAATCACAAGCAGGCAGATGCTTTTTCACAGCAGTGTATAAACAGCTACTCTGACAGATTAAAGCAGAATTACTGATCTGTGCCACATTTTATGAACCATCCATCCATCCATCCATTTTCTTCCGCTTATCTGGGGCTGGGTTGCGGGGGCAGCCGCCTAACAGCAAAGAAGCCCAGGCTCCCCAGCCACCTCCACTAGCTCATCCGCATGGACCCCAAGAGTTCCCAGGCCAGCTGAGAGATATAATCTCTCCAGTGTGTCCTGGGTCTACCGCAGAGCCTCCGCCCGGTGGGACATGCCCAGAACACCTCACCAAAGAGGCACCCAGGAGGCATCCTTGTCAGATGCCCGAGCCACCTCAACTGGCTCCTCTTTGATGTGGAGGAGCAGCAGCTCTACTTCTGAGCCCCTCCCGAATGGCTGCACTGCTCAGCCTAGCTCTAAGGGAGAGGCCACCCACCCTTCGCAGGAAACTCATTTCTGCTGCTTGTATTCGCGATCTCATTATTATGGTCACTACCCGAAGCTCGTGAGCATAGGTGAGGGTAGGAATGTTGCTCGACTGGTAAATCAACAGCTTCGCTTTTACACTCAACTCCCTCTTCACCACAACAGACTGGTGCAGTGTTTGCATCACTGCAGACACAGCCCCGATCCATCTGCCGATCTCCCACTCCCTTCTCCTGTCACCCGTGAACAAGACCCCGAGATACTTAAACTCCTCCACCTGGGGCTGGAGCTCGTCCCTGAGCCGTAGAGTGGAACTCCACCCTTGTAGCTGAGGACCATGGCCTCCGACTTAGAGGTGCTGATTCTCATGCCAGCTGCTTCACACTCTGCAAATTGTGAACCGTTCCACTGTGAGCTGGAGACTACCACCTGATGAAGTCAACAGGACTGCATCATCTGCAAAGAGCAGAAACAAGATTCTGAGCCTTCCGCCACCTGGCTATGCCTAGAAATTCTGTCCATAAAAATTATGAACAGAATCGTTGGTACCCCTCAGCTACCTCCAAAGTCCCACAGGCTAACCAAGCCTGATAAGACTCCTTTTTCAGCTTGATGGCTCCCTTTACCTCCAGTGACCACCATTTGGTTTGGGGGTTACCACCATGACAGGCACCAACCACCTTGCAGCCACAACTCTGAGCAGCAGCCTCAACAATGGAGGTGCGGAACATGGTCCATTCAGACTCAATGTCCTCAGCCTCCCTCGGAATGCTGTCGAAGTTCTGCTGGAGGTAGGAGTTGAAGATCTTGCGGACTGGGGCTTCTGTCAGGTGTTCCCAGTGCACCCTCACAACACATTTAGCTGTGCCAGGTCTGTCCAGCATCTTCCCCTGCCACCTGATCCAACTCACCACCAGGTGGTGATCAGTTGACAGCTCAGCTACTCTCTTCACCCGAATGTCCAGAACATACGGCCGCAGATCTGGTGATACGATTACAAAATTGATCATCAACCTGCAACCTAGGGTCCCCTGGTGCCATGTGCACTTATGGACATACTTATGTTTGAACATGGTGTTCATTATGGACAAACTGTGGTTTGCACAGAAGTCCAATAACAAAACACCATTCGGGTTCAGATCAGGTAGGCTGTTCCTCCCAATCACGCCCCTCCAGGTCTCACTGTCATTGTACATGTGAGTGTTGAAATCTCCCAGCAAGACCACGGAGTCACCGGATGGAGCATCCTTGAGCACCCTGCCCAGCAACTCCAAAAAGGGTGGGTACTCCAAACTGTCATTTGGTGCATAAGCGCAAACAACAATCAGGACCATCCCGAAAGGAACAGGGAAACAACCCTCTTGTCTACCGGTGAAAACTCCAATGTACAGACAGCAAGCCGGGGAATATAATAATACCCACCCCAGCTTGCCTCCTCTCGCCGAGGGCAACTCCAGACTGGAACAGAGACTGGTTCCAGAGCCCAGGCCATGCATTGAGGTGACCTCAACTATATCTAGCTGGTATCTCTCAACCTCACACACGAGCTCAGGCTCCTTCCCCACCAGAGAGGTGACATTCCATGTTCCAATAGCCAGTCTCAATACCTGGGGATCAGTCTGCCAGGGCCTTCGCCCTTCCTACATCGAGTCAAATCTGACATTCATGTCATAATTTGTCATATCATGCAAAATCCACTTTTTTAGCCCTTAAATACATTTTTTTGTGTACTTTGAGTGTCTAGGAGTGCAGAAAATTTTAATTTATTCTATTCCGGTGCTGCATAGATATTTTTATATTCTTTTTGGGTCATATTTTTGTCTGTTCAGTTTTCTCTATTCCCTATTATGTTTTCTTGTCTATTACATCACAGTATTTGCTGTGAAACTGCTAAACACGGTCATGGACTTCTGGCTAACCAATCTCGCGAATCCGCCATTTTTTTTTCTCGCAGCAATTTTGTAGTCCAAGTTTAGTTTTGCTGAAGTTGCAAGTAGACAAGTCAAAATGTTTGGTTGTTGGGTGTATTAACCCACATGATTCCTTACATCACTCCTTGGCATCAGAGCCTCTTCGAAGTACCTGGTTATATTTTATTTTCCTTGGAAATGTACTCACATCAGTGGGGAAAGTCCTCCTTTTTTCTCTGCTGGTAGATAATTGTATTGGTGCTATCAAACTACAAAAATGGCCGAACGGTTGGAGTAGCACACGCTGACCTGGAGGGGGGCGGGGCATGAAATGTCTCATTCACATTTAAAAAGACTGCACCAAAACGAGTTGCTCTAAGACGCGCCTCAGAACAGAGGTAAACAAGGGGTCTGTACAATAACAAGGAATTTAGACCAAAGCATTGCAGTTCTACTTTATATAGACCACAAGTGAATGATTTACATATGAAAAGGAAGGATTTAAAAGCATGATATGTCCCCTTTAAGCAGTATTTGACAATGTGGACCAGAATCTTTTCCCAAGAGCTTTGAATCATGCTTTGTTTTCTGAATGAGAGAAAGCATCATAGATGGTGATACTTTTTAATCTATATTTTGCAATTTGTACCTGGAAACATTGCATTTCTCAAAAACATCTGTTGCCAATGTATTCAGAACTTGTTGCAGACTAGATGTGACTCACTTTGGCTTTAAAACCTTATTTTTTTTAGGTTTTTACTCTGATTTTCTGTGCTTTGCATTTTATCTAAAACTATTCAGCAGTTTGTCTCGAAAAGGTCTAGAAAATGCAGAGCTGACTGAATGAAGAACCACAGATTCTACCCTCACTGGACACTTATGAGGTGTATTAGGTCCACTTTGCTAGTACTGGGTTGGACCCCCTTTTGCCTTCAGAACTTGTTAATTTGTCATAGCATTGATTCAACAAGGTGCTGGAAACAGAGATTTTTTTGATATGATAGCATCACATAGCTGCTGCAGATTTCTCAGCTGCACATCCATAATGTGAATCTTCCACCACATCCCAAAGGTGCTGTATTAGATTGAGATCTGGTGACTGTGGAGGCCATTTGAGTGCACTGAATTCACAGTCCCTTTCAAGAACCCAGTTTGAGATGACCTGAGCTTTGTGGCATGATGCATTATCCTGCTGGAAGCAGCCATCAGAAGCTGGGTACACTGTGGTCATAAAAGGATAAATATGGTCAGCAACAATACTCAGGTAGGCTGTGGTGTTGCAACGATGCTCAGTTGGTACTAAGGGACCCAAAGAGCAACAAGAAAATATCTCCCACACCATTAGACCACCAGCCTGAACTGTTGATACAAAGCATGTTCTGGCCCTACCATCTGAATGTTGCAGCAGAAAATGAAAGTCATCAGCCCAGACAACATTTCTCCAATCTTCTATTGTCAAATTTTGGTGAACTGTACCCTCAGGTTCCTGTTCTTAGCTGACAGGAGTGGCACCCTTTGATGTCTTCCACTGCTGTAGCCCATCTAGTGAGTTCAGAGATGCTCTTCTGAATAGCTTGGTTGAAACAAGTGGTTTTTCAAGTTAGTTTTGTTTAGTATTTGAAGTCTTGGATTTTGTAATTATTTAGAAGCTTTCTTGTTAGTTTTTTCATGTTCTTAGTTTTTTATGAGTTTCTTGTATAAGTTTCCAAGCTTTACCCTGTGTTTAGTGTGAAGTTGTTGTGTGTATGTGTCTGTTTAATCTCTGTTATTTGTTAGTTTCTTTCTTACTGTTCACTTGTGTACCACTGGATATTTTCTCTTTTCAGACCATTCTCTATTAACCCTAGAAATGGTCATGTGGGGAACAAATCCCGGTAGATCAGCAGTTTCTCAAATACTCAGACCAGCTCATCTGGCAATGACACATACATCACATTTAAAGTCACTTAAATCTCCTCTCTTCCCCATGCTGATGCTCAGTTTGAACCTCAGCTGGTTGTTGTCACCATGTCTACATGTCGAAATGGATTGAGGTGCTGCCATGTGATTGGATGATTAGATATTTGTGTTAATGAGCAGTTGAGCAGGTGTACCCAGCGGAGTGGCCATTGAGTGTAGGTTTCATTAGATTGTGCAGTGTTTGTGTCTATTTTGTCTGTGACTTCTGCAGGGACACTTTTTTTTTAACAGGCAGAGAACTACAGACTACAGTGATCCTATTCTCATAAAATCATTATTGCTCATTAAAGCGGTTAATGTGTCGAAGATGTCCATGAAAAGGATTATGTCACATCTGCAATCAAAGACTAAAGTTTCTTTGACAGTCCACCACTTTGCTGACCACGCAGCTGCTTTCACAAATGGAAATGCTTAAACAGCTGAAATTTACACCTCACAAACAGACATTAATCCACTTGTCATGAAAGCTTCTCACAGTTGGAAACGTGCCACCGTGTAACTGCGTATGTTTCTCATTTAGCTGGAACAGAACAGAACAGAAAGACAGAACAAACACTTACCTGAAAATGCTTTCACTTCTCATCAAATCTCAACAAACTCACTGTCCCAGACCAAACGACCACACATACTCTTTGTATTATCAGCGCTGTTTATAATATGCGTGGAAAACGCCATTTATCCTCACAAAGTTACAGTAAATTGTGGCTCTTTTGCAGAATTATAAATCTGTTTTTAAAAGTACAGATTGTTTCATGTTATTAAAAGGTTTTGAGGTTTTGGTTAAAGTTTTGAGACTAGAAAGAGACACGTTAATAAAAATAAAAGATTATAATTATTGACAGCTGAGCCCACAATAGCCCAACTGTAAATGAACTGTGCAATACCAGTGGAAAAATAAGCAAGCAGATGGGCAACTGGCTCAAAAAATTGAAAAACTGAGTTAGTTTTACTCTCTGAGGCTTCATTTATCTATGTCAAATGTGTAGTGATAAGAAGAAATAGTATAGCAACAGGAGGAAAATAATTCACAGAGCCACAGTCTTTGATGAGTTCAGTCAGAAGCCTTGAGATGACATAAGGTAACAACAACTGCCTTTGCTTTTGGTCTAAACACATCCCTACTTTGCATTTTTAGCCCTTCCTGTGGCTTTGCTTCATTCTGGAGGGAACTCTCTTCACTCACATATTAACTCTAAATGTTTTCTTTTACAGAGACCAAGCATTTTTACCTGTTGTGCTGGTTGTGACAGCAGTTTGGCCTGGTGCAGGACAACTTCCAGTCTTTTGCTGCGTCTCCATCATGATGACGTCTGTTTAGAAAATCAAGGCAAGGAGGACAAAAGATCCCGTGAAAACAGTGAGGCTCTCACATTTGCTGGTTACAAAAGGGAATATGAAATCAGTTGAGGAGGTTCAGGAAATCAAAAGATATTTTTTTGCTTTTTCTTGCACTTAAAAGAAAAACTCTGATAGGATTTTGGATTTTTGTTGCCTAAAAAGCAGAAGCCAAAAACTTGTGATCCACCTCACCTGCTGGGAGTGTGTTTCTGCTCTTTTCCTGCTGCTTAGCTTGTCTGCAATATCTCAGAGTCAAAGGTCAGCTGCAGATTCACTGGTGATATATTAACATCCGCTGGGAGGCTCAATTACATGGGAATTCTTGCAGACTGAAGAGGATCTAATAGGACGGTTAGACAGTATATGGTAATTTCCCTCTCAGGGGATGAATGTGAGGTCATGCTTTTCCCTGAAGGACAGATTTGGGTGGTATTTTCTTAAAATAACAGCTGAGGTTTTCTGAAAACATCGCCAGGAAAAATGGCAGAGAGAAGCCAGAGAAGAGCAAATGCTGAAATAAATTTTAAAAAGCTTAAAAACAATGATTAAATTGAAACAAACAAAAATGTGGAAAGATCTGAAAGAATTTTGACAAAATTTTACAAGCCCATTAGACAGAGGTTGGAACATTTTTCCAGAAAGAACTATACTTGTTGAGGACGTTATGTAATCCCTTTTCATGCCACTTTAAAAAGGATTCCTCAGCCTGGCTCTTGAGTGCCATTTTTGTTACTGTTGTTTTCTGTTTGTGCCCAACATTACCCAAAAACTACCAATAGGAACTTCATGAAAGCTGGCCAAGAGTTGGAGCATTGGCAAAGGATGAGCTCATTAAATGTTGATAAGGATCTGGATCCCTTTATTAAAATAATAAAATATGATGTTGGGTGTGTCCGATTATAACTTTGGCACTCCATGAGTATTTGGATTCATTTGGGGGACAGATTAAAACTAGACTCTGCTGCCAAATAAAAACAGTGTACAGAAACGTTCACAAGAGTGACACTAACATGCTGATATTTAGTTACTGTGTTTCACTGTGTTTACCATATGCACAACAGCAAGGTAGTGTTATTTAGCACGATGCTGGCAGGTTTGTGAAAATCAAACTCATTGCAGCCTTACTGACGGGGGAAAACGTGTGCTAGATTTCATGGGCATCCTCCCAAAATTTGTTGTGATAAAGGGTCCAAATGCAGTTGAAGTTGGACACACTGTTTATTGGCTGATGAGAAATCCAGAAATATCAAAATCTGAGCCATTTGGACACTTTCCAGGTATTGCATGGTGATTGAAAATCTGATGGTCCTTTTCTGTGTTCATAACTTCATCAATTTTGATAAGCTCTCCAGCACTACTAGCTGAAATACAGCACCAAACCATGACAGAGTCTCCACTGTGTATATAGATTTTAGGTGGCACTTCTTCTTTTCTTCTCCACTTGTTCAATTTCCTCAGATTTCTTTAGGATGCACTGCAGAGCAGGCTGAGATATATTTTCAGCTAATAGCTCTTTGTGAATCACCTTTTTGGTGCAAAAACATTGCTTTATATCTGTCAAATTGTGTAATCTTTGGCATTTTTCATAGATTTAACTAAAGAAATGGAAACAAATTTTGTTGAGACAGGCTGCGAGTAACAATATGCTGAGAAATACAGTTTAAAATTGGTTCTTTGCTAAGTTCTCTGTTATGTATATGTAGACACAACACTTGTTCATTCCTTGAGTTAGGTGCCTTTTTATGCTTTAATGATTCATATGTCAAGTGGTTCAACAAATAAAATGTTCCTCTAAAAAGGACTGGATTGGAAATGAGTGGAAAAGCAGCCAATGTTCAAAGAAAAACTTTGAAAGCCCTCCAGAAAGCCTGGAGAACTGTTGCTCAAGATAAATTAAAAAGAAAAAGAAAATCTGGCTTCTTGGAAGCAATCAATAAGGAAATAAGGGTTGGCTCAAGATTTTTGCACCGTACTATATGATGTATACTGGGACCCCACAACTCATTTATCAAGCATTCAAGTTGACCTCACAATGACGCCATCATGTTTATTTTCTCAGACTGAGGACTTCCACAGTCATGGGGGGCATTACCCAAGTGCTGTCACAAGCTGAGTGTGACTCTTGATGAGTAACCTGAACTGCATGTATCCTTCTCTGAAGCCCCCCTGACTCCTTATTCTCTCAGGAATGAGCTTTTCAGGAGCTTCAGCTTGATGACACGGTTGATCACACATGCTCTTGAAAAAAATGATAACAATAATAATCTGAAAAGTGTTTCCGTGAATGTGTGTCAGCAGTTCTGAGAACCGCAGTTTTCCTTTCATACTGAAAAGCAGGAGGAAGTGACCAGTGAAGGGTGGGGATGCTTCTTCAAAGGGAAAACATTCCATCAGTATTACACAGTATTTCATTTACATCAGTGATTTAATGATGCAATATCATTGTATCAGTGCTTTTCTGCTTGAGAAGTCAAGGTCATGCTGCTTGTCCTTTAACCGTCAGGTCCGCCTCTTATGACGGTTTAAAACGCAAACAACGCACGTTCTTGAATAAATATTTATGAGTTAACTTATATTATTATATTTAGGTTAGCGAAAGAGTTTTTTTATCCAACTACAGGCATTTTCTCACAGAGCAAGACTAATTTGTTGAAAACCACAAAAAACAGGATGAGTTTTATATCAGATTAGGCATGGCTTTCCCAAGATCGCTTCTAAATGAGAGGGGTTTATTTAAAGCCAAAATCATAAACAAAAGCCAAAATATTCAGATCAGAATGGCAGATCTGGCAGAGTGTTAGAGACTTTTGTAGCTGGAGGACATTCAACCAGGTTTAATCAGATTTAGGAGTCGATCTGCAGAAAACACTGGTGGACTCCTGTCATCAAAGCACTGAGGGGGTTTCAAGTTTCCTTTTAATAAGAGCAAGTGTGGGATAACATATGCCGACATTTCCCAACAGTCTCACACCCACACCCACCCACCCACACACACACACACACACACACACACACACACACACTGGGCTGGGCTCTGGTTAATTCTCAACCCTGTGATGGGCCAATGATTTATGAATGAGTTGTTTTTTTGTTTGCTTTTGACTGATTTGGAACTTAATTTCCTGTGTGGCTCTTTATAGTCGCCAAATCAGCGGAACATGTTTTAAAGAAGAAGGTAAACCCTGAAAGTAGCAAGTAGCAATATTTTCACTTTATAAGTAGTTCATTATATGAATCTCAGTCTACCTGCCCAAACTCACATAAAATAGACAAAATAAAACACAGGAGACATGACTTCAGTGGCTGAAAAAGCTACCGAAATGCCAAGATGTTGATTTGAGGCCAGACTGGTGAGTCAGTGGAATATTAAAGAGTAAAAATGTAGCCTGAGTGCTGCTAAATGGAGCTGTTTCTCAGTCAAACTGTGACCAGTGTTGGACAACATGTGAATTTGCTGTCACATATAGACCAAAGTTGCTTGTATTTGATTGTGCTGCACTAATAGTACATCATCAAGACTCAACAGCAGTCACACTGATTCAGCAAGTCACCTGGGGTTTTAATGGGTCCTCTATGGTGATGACTCTATGGACAGTGCAAATGCAGGAACATAATATTCCAGTTGATGGACAATGGCATCATAACCCATGAATGATGACACAAATACATCAGCAGCTTTGATATAATGATCTGACTAAGTCTGTCATATTAGTCTGATTACTGCGGTCAAGCATTTCCCACATCCCACTTTTTATAATTGGAACAAAAACCTAAATCATCTGCAGTTGCACGTTTCATTTTCAAACTTTGAAGGATTACATGTTCTTCTGTGTCTTGTGGAAACTTTATGACCCTTTGAGTACATGAAACAGATTCAAAACCTCAATGGATAAACTAAAAAATCTTCTGTAATTAGATTAAAGTTTTTAGAAGTTTCTCAGATTTTTGATGACATGTTAACCCAAACAAGCTCATGAAGTATCAAAACCTGAATTCGACAAACGTTGGGATGTTGTGTAAAATGTTAATAAAAAAATGAATCCAATGATTTGCAAATCTCAGATCTCATAAACCCCATATCTTATTCACAATGGAATATAGAAAACATATTACATGTATAAAATGAGAAAATGTACTATTTTAGGAAAAATATTAGTTCAATTTGAATTTGATGGCAGCAACACATCTCAAAGAAGTCAAGACAGGGCCATTTACCACTTTGTAGCATCCCCTCTGCTTTTAACAACAGTTTGTAAACGTCTGGGAATTGAGGAGGGCAGCTGCTGGACCTTTGGGGTCGGAATGTTGTCCCATTCTTGTCCAATATTGGATCTAGATGCTCCACAGCCCTGGACCGTCTTTGGCATATTTTATGTTCCATGATGCTCAAAATGTTTTCAGTTGGTGACTGCAGGCAGGCCTGTTCAGTGAGAATAACGAAGCCATGCTGTTGTTTACTGAAATACTCGAGGCTTTCCCTGAAAAAGACATTTGGATGTGAGCACATGCTGCTCTAAAACCTGTATACCTGTATACCTTTCACCACTGTGAAAACTGCCAGTTCTACAGGCACTGATGCACCCCCATACTATCAGAGATGTAGGCTTTTGAACCGAGCACTTATAAACAAGCCAGGTGGTCCCTTTCCTCTTTAGTCCAAAAGAGATGATGTCCATGTTTTCCAGTGAATTTCAGATTTTAATTTGTCAAACCACAGAACAGTTTTCCACTTTGTCTCAGTCCAGAGAACATGGTGGGGTTTCTGGATCATGTTTACATTTGGCTTCTTCTTGGCATGAAGGTGCTTTAACCTGGATTTGTGGATGGCACGGTGAACTGCGCTCACAGATGGTGATTTCTGGAAGTGTTCCTGAGCCATGCAGGGATTTCCATATCAGAATCATGCCTGTTTTTAATGCAGTGCTGCCTGAAGGTCTGAAGATCACGGGTATCCAATATTGATTTTCAGCACTTGTCTCTTGTGCACAGTGATTTCTCCAGGTTCTCTAAATCTTTTGATTTTACAATAAGGAACAAACAAAATTATGTCATATAACTGAGATTTATCAGAGCATCTGTTTAGCAGCTGCACTGAAGCCTCTCTAAAAAGAAACCCTCTAAATTTTTATCAAGCAGCTTTACCAGAACGAACTGTAACCTTTTCAGTATTTTAGTTTATGACCCACTGGCAACCTCTGGGGCTAAAAAAATGAAGGCAACACAGTAGTGCCAAAAACAGTTGGCCACTTGAGACTGGCTCCAAATAGCAAGCTAGTCACTATAGATTCCCAGGCTTCAGCCATATTTGCATGATATTGCAAAAATAGTTCTAGTCTATAACATGTGTAAAATTGTATTTAAGCCTAACAATGACATTTTCAGAGGCGTGGCTGCTTCAGTGAACTAGTGTATGAACACATGATGCCAATAGTTGTGTGTTATGCAGGATATACACTTCTGCATTTGTGCCATTTTGCAAATCCTGTGCAGAGGGGTATGCAACCCATGCAGATATGCTTGCATGTAGACCTCCAAGAAACGCAACAGCATGTAGCTCAACATCGGTAATGCTCTGTGGTGTGTGCATGGAATGCTGACAGGTTGGAAAGTGGACTGGAAGCACAAAAAAAAAGAAGAAAGATCAGAAAAAAATAGTTTTCAAAAAGGCATGAAAAGCACAGACAGTAGATAATTTTTGTTGATTTTAACACTCCGTTTCACTTTAGCTCTTTGTATGATGTAATATGGCTGGCTGAAGGGCCTAGAACAGAGTCACCTACAGACCAGTTGTTTGCGATGTTGCAACCCTTGGTGACAGAAAACAGTGAGGGGAGGGGTGTTCTGGAAGCTTTGTCATTCAGCTGAACATGTGCACATAATACGGGAGGTCTTTCAAAATTTGTTCTGTTTTTTCACTGATTTTGAGTCCAATTCTTGTACCTGACCATTTTCAGAGGAATGTTTTTTGTTTGTTAAGCCTCCTTAACACTGACCTATGAATCATTCGAGCATATGAAGGCACTTACGACTGGGCTGAAAATCATTGGCAATAGGTCTTATGGAGTAATGAATCCAAATTTGACATTTTTGGTTCAAGTCATCATCAATATGTAGAAAGCAGGTCAGGAGAGAGGTACAACAGTGAGTGTCTACAGCCATCTGTAAAACATGGTGGAGGCTTTGTCATGGTTTGGGGCTGCATTTCAGCCATTGGTGTTGGAGATGTTGTTAAAATTGATGAAATTTTAAACACAGAAAAGTACCAAAAAGATCCACTATGCAGTACCATCTGTAAAGCACCTAATTGGCCACAGCTTTATTTTTCAGCGTGACAATGATCCCAAACACACCTCCATAGCAGTAAAAGCATACCTGGATAGAAAAACACATAATGGAACACCATCAGTCATGAATGGGTGTTCCCAGAGCTTTTCATGGCTATGAAAGGGTGTGTGAATGTGTTTGGTTTTCTCCAGCAAATTCTGAAGAAATGTGTAAATGTGGATTTTCTCAGCTTTCTGAAGTCTGTGGAGACTAAATGACATTAGATTCCACAAGAAAAGCTTAAACATTAAATGGACTGGTTCTTATATAGTGCTTTTTTATTCTACTTGAGCACTCAAAGCTCTTGTGCAATATGCCTTTTTCACATGAGCACTTCAGTATCTTGCCCCAGGATACTTTGGTATGCAGACTGGCGCAGCCAGGGATAGAACTCCCAAACTTCGAATTAGCAGGTGACCTGCTCTACCTCCTGAGCTACAGCCACATTACACGCTGACATGACATGTGAACTATTATTTTAAAAAGTGGCCTGTAGTTTACACGCCACGTCACAATATCTGGTTGTGCTGTCTCCTGCTGTCCGAAAGGGTGCTCATTTTGGAAACAGTCATATGGGTCATACAGGAACAAATGAAAGATTGGAGGACATGTTGTCTTGAAGACTATATATCCCAGAAGCATGATCCTTCTTTTCCTCTTCTTCATCTTCAGTGCCTCCATCATTGGAGGGCTGGTGTGGCTTGTTTCTTGCACTCATTTACATCACTGGTGGTCCTGACTTAGTTTAAGCTCTTTCCTTGTTTCTTTCATTTAAAAAGTTTTTTAATTGGCATTTGTGTGCATCTCCCTTTTTTTCATGGCCATGCAGCCCGGTTTGTATCAAAATACAGAAAAAAAAACAACTTTATTTTTCACCTGACTGTGTGCATGCAATGTTATGTCATTGCACTCAATGCTCTTTACTATTTAAAGTTGCTGAATACAGGCAGTTTTTTTGGTGTGATTAGTAAGAAGTGTGCCATGTACGTGCACTCCACAGGGGCAGTCACAGTTAAAGTTTGGCTTGACTTTAATAAAGGTCAAAAAAGGGGTTAAAAAAAAAAAGGCCCTGGTTTTCTGATTTTTTTTTTTTAATTTTACCCACACAAACCAATGGACAATCCACCACTATCACCCCACCCAGTCATATAGAAACCAACCTTCAATGCCACCATTTATAAGCCTTATGGATGGATACTCAAAGCTTCTGTAACACTAACAAAGAGCAATTTTAATGGCAAGTGAATGGTTTGCTTACAGAAATCCACCATTATAAGAGTTATTAATCAGAGTTATTGTAGTGGGTATTGCAGGTCTATGAAGCACATTAAAATAAATAAAGTACACTAAATCTTTAAATGAATGCTATGAATAGTTTTAGTTCAAACATGATTTGGCACGTTTGGGCCAGTTACTTTAGTTTAGTTTAGTTAAACCAAGGGGTTTAACCAAAAAATTTGCATTACCTGTTTAGCAGTTACAGCCATTTTTATACAAAGTCTCCAATTTTTAGACTCAAAAGCAATTGAAAACATTAACATAACATAACATAACATAACATAACATAACATAACATAACATAACATAACATCACATCACATCACATCACATCACATCACATCACATCACATCACATCGATTGTTTTTAACACTTAGATGAAAATCCTTGCAGTCATTGACTTTCGTGAGTGAGACATCACCTTTGTTAAGTTGCTCTGCCAGGCCTTTGCTGCTGCTACCTTCAGTTGGTGCTTGTTTGTGAGCCCTGGCTGAATCTGAGCAGACAGTGTAGCCATATACACTTCACAATTCATGCTGCTCTTCTATCAACACTCACATCACCAATGCCTAATGACCCAGTTCCACTGGCAGCCAGACATACCCACGTCATAACATTGCCCCCACCATCTTTGATAGATAAAGTGAGATGTTTCTCTTGTGCTCCATATTTATCTTTTCCCATTATTCTGGTACAAGTTAAACATGGTTTCATCTGCCCAGAGACGTTTTTCCACGTCTGGGCAGGTTCATATAGATGGTTTCTGGTAAAGTCTAATCTTGTTCTTGAGTGTAATCAGTGGTTTGCACCTTGTTGTAAACTCTCTGTAGTTCCATTCCATAGCTTAGGAGGCAGAGTAGGGCATCTACTAATCAGAAGGTTGGTGATTTGATCCCTGCCTGCTCCAGTCTGTATACCAAATTATCCTTTGGCAAGATACTGAACCCCAAGTTGCTCTCCAGTGCATCTGTTGAAGCGTGAATGTCGGAAAGAAAGCACTTAGGTACGGAAATGGGTGAATGAGGCATGTTGAATAAAGCACTTTGACTGCTCAAAGTAGAGTAATAAAGCTCTATGTAAGAACCAGTCCATTTATCATTCATTAAACCGCCTCTTGACTACCTCCTCTTATTTTGTTTCAACCCCTTGAATTAAAGCTGAAAGTCTGTTTTTGTTTTTGTTTTGTTTTTGTTTTTGGGTTGAAAATCCACAGTGGTGATGTGTGGAGGCAAAAATTTAAAAAAAAACTAATTGGAGCTAACTGTTCAAGTTATGGGAAAAAGTCACAAAATATAAATCAATTCTAGTTATCTTAATATTAAAAAAATGTTGAAGTTGATCTCCTTGTGTGTCCAGTGTGTTTAGTAAAACCTTTAATTTTTTTAACTCTGGTGTGAGCGAAACTCTGGTCAGTCTTGGTAATGAACTAAAATTGCAGTTTATTCCATCATTACTGATAGACACACCTCTGAGATCAGTTCAGCATCACCATTGCACGAGCTCAGGCTCAGAGTATGAACATCTTTGCTTTCCTGTTATTCTTGCAAAGTTTATTTATAACACAATACTTCAGCTAACTTTATCCATGGAGGCTGTTTTTTTTTTTGTGATATTTGATTTGCTTCTTTTTGTTACTGTGACTAACTTAATCTAATGCTTATGCTATGCTTATGTAACTCCTGACCTTAACTCTGAATTCCTTTGTGCTTTTGGGGACCCAGGAGATCATCTTGACTCATTTTCCAAGAAACAGAAGAGTTCAGTTCTCTTCCGTTTCCCTCCTCTCTGAAATCCCTAAACTCCTTTTACACCAAATACTTTGTGGGGCTCGACGTTAGTATCACTTGGATTGCATTTGTTGTTGTTGCTGAGTTTAACAACTGCAGGGTCCTGTAGGTTGTCCTTGGACCTTCAGTGGCATACCAAACAATCAGTTGTAACTGAATTTCACTTTTGATTTTGCCTTAATTCAACATATTTCTAACTGCAGACTCAGAGAATGCATTGCACTAGGGGTGAGCACAGACATGTCTGTTTACATGTCTGTTGGATAGATGTTCATGCAGCTGTTACACTTCACAAAGGAGTGGGAGTGAGGAGGGTCTGATTTTAGAAAGGCTCTGACTAAACAGATACAGTATAAGGCAACAATTTACAGCTAGATGCACAAATTATGCCATGACCTAAAGTTAGAAATAATATTTTTTAAAAGCCAAAATAATAAAAAAAAAGAAAACCATCTGCAGAACAAAGCCTTTCATCCGTAAAGCTTTTTGAGCTTTGAATCTGGCAGATAAATCCACTGACACCACTTTTAAAGAAATTACTACACCAGACACTCTGATTTATGTACTGATAAAGTTTTTATTCTTGCAAAAAAGGAGCAATACACTCAAACAGTTTAGAGAGAAAGCTTGTGTGTGACTTCATTGTAAGTCCACTCATGGAAGACATCTTCCTGCATCGTCTCTTCTGTGAATTGTCTTCATTTCCAGGCAGCTCATAATTGATGAGATGAAGTTCACATGCTGCCGGCTCCTCTACTACAAGTTGATCTGTCTTAAGGTTGTATATGAAGCTGTAATAGAAACACTCAAGCAGGCAGTTAGTTGTGTCTTGGGCTGCTAAGCCCTGTCACAGCTTGCCTTATACATTTTTCCATTTGATTCTAACAGAATCCATCACACAGAAGAAATATATTCAGGTAACACAAGAAGAGCAAAGGAACACAAAGCAGCCTAATTCTGAATGAACCCTTAGACTGCTGACTGGACAGACTGTGGGACATTTTAATGGAGAAATGTCATTATTTTTGGATACTGACGGAGACGACGCAACAAATTATAAATGAAAACAGCTCTGAACTTCTGCCTCAGTGCACTTTCAGCCTGCATCAACACCTGCATTGAAATCCAGATTGTAGATGCATAGATGTTCCCAACGTGGCAACAAGACTATAAAGTGGCCATTCAAGAGTAGTGTTTACATGAACTAAATGTGAAGACACTATTAAAGTGTCTGCATTTATTGTTTGGGGGTAGTTGTGACTCAGTGATCTGATGACAGCAGAAATAGGTTTAAAGACATAAAAAACTCTTTATAATGGCCTTTTATGGATATAGAGTGACATGTGCTTTTGGGCTGATTGCTTATACCATGAAGTCACACACACACACTTTTACAGCACCAGATCACAGCTGAGACCGCAGACAGAGATAATACATTTTAAGTGTATTTACAATAAATGCATTAACTTGACGACATTTGAGAAGTCTATAACCCACACTGCCAGGTCTTAAATATCCCATGATTCACTGTGATATGTGGAACATTGCATTTGCTTCTGGAGTTTCCAGGCTTTGGCATCTCTTAAGTGGTTTTGTTTTACCCAGTCTGCCAGCTCCTTTCTGTCTGCAGCAGAGATGAGCAGCAGCAGTTTACCGCTCAGAGAGGTGCTTTGTTTTGTCTTTTAAAGTCGCCTGCAGACAGAGGGACCCCCCCCACCCCCACTGTAAACTTAAGTCATACTGTAATAAATGTGTGATGGCTGGAGAGTCGGAGCAGACTGAGTGCAATGACGTCCCGTGTGTTCTTGCTGTCCATCAGGGCTCTGCTCTTCCTCACGACCATTTACAATAATTTCTGTTTGGGACAGAGCTGTGTGCTGCACCCAGAGTGCTTGTCACTGGGAAAACATCAACCTCAGAAACCCCCTGGAACAAATAATGGACAAAAGCTTTTCCACTTGATGTAACATTCCCCCGTCATATAATTTCTTCCACTGGTGAACAAAGGAAGAGCATCACACAAGAACAGAAATGTTGAGTTGTTCAGGTAAAAAAGACAAGAAGCAATACAGATCTGTAACTCATCTGTTTGGGATTTGTAAGTTCTGATGTTCTTTGTTACTTGCTGTTGACACTGGTTTTTATTAAATTAGCCTGAATTTTGGATACACTTGCAATTTCTGAAATTAATTAAAACACATGAATAAAATAAAAGCCACCCACATACAAATACTGCTCAGCCAAAGATGAGGAAATTTTGAGGAAAACTGTTTGTCAACTTGATATATACAGGGATTTTGTTTTGTATCCAAAATCAATGGGATTTGATCACTGAATATAAACTTTAAAACTGTAATGCAGCTGCATGGAATATATATGCATACACATGCAAAAACAGGGCACTCAGACTCTAGACCATCCATGTATAGTATAATCGTTGGTATTAAGTTGCTTTAGTAAAAACTGTACAGTAATTTGTGCAGATTATTAAAGTTAAAGAGTTTGGGGCACCATCCTTGCAAACATGTTGCATTTTTTTTTTTGTTTAAATATCCATCCAGCCATTCACGGCCAATTTAGAATCATCAATTAACCTCACTTGAATAAAAACAAACGTGTTTAATTTGGGTGAAGCACGCTTTAAATCAATATTTGATGTTTGAATTTTACACTGGATTATATTGAAAAGTGTAACCTTTCAAGCAATGCTATTGAAAGTACAGGAAGGTTTATTCTAAGTATATTCCACTTTCTTTTTTTACTGTTTGCTTGTTCCCATCGAAACATCTGCAGTACAACCTGAGTGAGATCAATTGATCGAACTTTTGTGGCTGCCTCAAACCTTCAGACCTTTGTTTGCATTCAGATATGAGTCATTTCTAACAGTAAATTCCGCTGAAGTCTAAGCTGTGCCCCCCCATCCACACACAGACACACATATATAGTGCTCAGTTGACTTCCTGACAGGCCTGCCACAAACGTCTGTGACGGTTTACTGACAAATGAGAAACGGGGCGGAAATCCAATCCATCCGTTCAGTCAGATCACTGGACGCTTCAACATATTAGAGACAACCCAACACTTAGCCCACGACTGCGCGCAACGACCTTTCGGTAACTTCTGGATTACTGGAAAGCAGAGGGGACGAGACTACCAGAGAACATGCCCCTACCGAATCCTTATCTTCTCTTGCAGGGGAGTAGAGAGGAATTGCGCTTCCAAATCCACAACAGACCACAGCAAGTGTCCCTAAGAAAGGCTAGCTCGTGGCTGGAAATGGAAAGCTCCAACTTTACGCAGGGATCTCTTTCCATAAACGGGACCATAACTCAGCCTTCACAGCCAGTCAGGGTCGAGACTTCAGTGGGTTTACCGATTTTTATGTTTGCTGGAGGCGCCATTGGGAATTTAATTGCAATAATTGTCCTTTCAGTATCAACACAGGAGCGTAAATCTTCAGCTTTCTACGCGCTGGTGCGCGGGCTGGCGGTGACCGACCTGCTGGGTACCTGCCTGGCCAGTCCGCTCACTATAGCCAACTACCTGGACCAGAATGTGCTGATGGACCAACATGTCTGCAAGTTTCAGTCCTTTTTATTGCTGTTTTTCGGTTTGACCGGACTAAGCATCATATGCACCATGTCAGCAGAGCGATACCTGGCTATATGCTGCCCCTACACCTACCAGCGGTGGGGAGTGGACCGACGCTTTGCGCAGAAGTTCCTCCTCTTCATTTACATCAGTCACATCTTTTTTTGCTGCCTCCCTATGATGGGCATGGCGGAGAGCAAGCTGCAGTCGTCCAAAACCTGGTGCTTCATTGACTGGCGGACACACGAGCCTGTGCCCACCGCCTACTCCGTCCTGTACAGCGTTGTCAGCCTGCTGCTCATCTTGGGCACCATCATGCTGAACCTGGCGGTGTGCGGCGCGCTGCTGCTGATGCGGCAGAGGATCGTGCGTTTGCCCGTCACCAGAGGCAGCGTCCGGGACAGGTGGCGGGCTCTGTCCTCGGCAGCAGAGACTCAAATGATAGCAGTGCTGGTGATGACTTCTGCGGTGGTCCTGGCCTGTTCAGCCCCACTGGTGGTGAGAGAAGTCATTATTTAACGAGTGATGTGCATGGAAACCTTGGTTGCAAGCGTGACACTTGTCTGGCGTGCTTGGATATATCAAATACTTTTATTCATCATACTGGACTGATTACTACTGATGCATCAATGCCCAAGCTGCATTTTGTAGTTAACTACTTTATGTATTTACATTGGCTAAAAGCTGCTTTTACCTGCTCTGTATAGGTAGTTTCATCAAAAGCGATGCGTGCAGTGAGCTAAAAATATCGGTAACAACTGTCTCTGAAGCAATGAGGAACAACTTAAATCACTGAAAGTTATTTTCCATCTCTCATAAATGGGAATAATTACTCGCAGACTGCAGCTAACATTATGTATTATAATAGTTTCATGCTTTTTATTTAGTTTGTTCATCAGAAGCAAAAATTAGGATCATTTGCTTGATTGTGCCAAGCTGTTTCAGTAGGTGAAACATCCGACAGTTCAGGAAAAGTTAAAATTTTTAAACAACTATAAATCATAACAAAAAACAAAAAAACGTGTATGCTGTGCTGGAGTCTTCTGCTGACATTTTAGTTGCAATATCTTCAGATTTGAGACATTTTACCTGCATGCTAAAGTGAGATGTTGCATTTTATATTTTCATCAAATATTCTCCCTGTGTGACACATAGGTGTAGTTATTTTTCTAAAATTCAAATTATTTCTATTTCATTTATGCAATAAATATTTTTTCTTGCTAAATGTTTCAGCTAGTTTTGCTTTTCTTTTTTTTAAGGAGGGGGGGGGTGTCCTATACAGTATTTTGACTTTTCTGCACCTTTTGCTTCATTCAGCTCCATAAAGTGTTTACACTTTGTTAAACAGTGCTGACTTGATTGTGTTAGACTGAGAAATAAAACCACTGTCCCCATATCAGGACGTCCTTTCATTTGTAAATATTAACTGTTAACGATCTAAAGATGTAAATTGTAATGGCTTGTTTCTTCTATTTAAGGTGCGTGTGTTTGCTAACTGCTTCATGTTGGAAACCAACCCCAAGGCAGACCTGACTGCCATCAGGATAGCCTCAGTTAACCCCATCCTCGACCCCTGGATCTACATCCTGCTCAGGAGGTCCCTGTTTCGCCGGTTACTCAGTTTATCCAGGCGAGGCAGCAGCACCCGCAGCAGTTCTGCTCCTTTACAACAAACCACTCTGTTTTGTTCTGACATCATGAAGGACAGTAATGTGTTCACACAGCTGATGTGCAATGCAAGCATTATCACTCAGGTGCCTGCTACTGTCACGTTCACTCCATGCGACACGGAGCGCCTCCAGCAGACTTAACTCTCCAGAATGAGCTCATGTTTGACCTCGATGAAAGTTTGCTGCATCCTTGTGACGTGAGCAGCTTCGCGCATGGCCACAGACTCCATTTCACAGCTGCCGCCAGTGAGACGGAATGATGGTGAAGAATTCATGGACCCACAGCAGGACGGGATCCTCAGAGGTCCTGCAAGAGTTGGGTGTCACAGGACTGACTAGAGAAAAAAAAAGCTGACTCTGATGTTGAAGTGCAATGACAAAACTGAGCCTTTTGGAGCTGTCCAACCTCTCCTTGTGGCTTCTGCCTCACTGCCACACTCTTCCTCTAGGCTCACCTCCACCTGTAGGTGCACCTTCCTCCAGATCACTCTGACAGCAGCGTGAATGAATCAGTTAGAGTTCCTCCACATAGATGGACCCCTTGTTTCATGACAGCAACACTCTGTTCCTCTGTTAAAAATCATGTTCTTATTTAGACGCTTCCTACAGTAAGACCCACCATGCTTCTAGTGATGGACAGGTTCCTCCCTCAGATACAACCATGTTTATGGAAAAACAGCTGGGATTTGTTTTGTTTTGTTCTTTTTCATCAATGTAATTTAAAAAAATTTACCAATTACCATACCTTTCTTCATGATGAGAAAAAAGGATTTTGAGTACTCAGTCTTGTGAGCATTAATTTCATTATAATTTGTTTTGTGTTCTCTGGAGCTCTGTTTAGGGTTAGCTGATCTGGTAAAATGCATCTTTTCCTTTTATGTGATTCATGTATATTTATATTTATATACTATTGTATATTGTACATGGTCACTGAAAGAACTAAACAGAAATAAACAGAAAAAAAGGAGAAACACATGAAATTTATAAAGCACTGACCAAAATCTGCTGATTGCTGTTTGCAATAAAAGCTAATGTTTGCACATCAGTTAACGGTTGTTGTGTTGAAATGAACTCATGTTGCTGCAGTCTCTGTTGTTATGGGCGTAATTTGAATCAAGTCATAAAGATGTGATTCTCAAAAAAATATGTCATAATGACCTGTTTTAAATACATTTAAATAAAGTACATTGGATGAAAAGGGAAAAAACATACCAGCTTTATTGATTTCATTATGACAAATAAATTCAAAACTAAACTAATCCATAAAAAGGAGGAAAAAACCCCAGCAAGTAAGCAGACAGTTGCAGGGAAATTAGATCATTAGTCATTATGTGTAGGCAGGTTTTAAAAAAAAAAATGCTTTCATACTAATACTCTGCACCCCTGTGGAGAGAAACACTAAAGAGCTGTGAGCCCACACAGAGGGACAACACACTGGTAACTAACTAACTGCCAGCATAACAAAGAAAGAGAACAAAGTGAGCTCCGTGTGCCCAGCAGATGCAAATGTGTTTCACTCGCTGGAAAATGAAAGCATATAAAAGAAACTGTTGACTGGAGACTTCTTGTAAACACAGTCTTGTGCAAACAAACACAATAAAGCATGCTCGCAGCGTTTTACAAATCTTCCAGTACTGCCACACGCCCCTGTCAAAAATACTGACATATATACTGCGTTACCAATTAGTGGCCACTAGGGGGAACTAACTGACATTTAATACATGGTCTTTTTTTCTTATTTTTTTTTATCAGTTTCGCCTTTAGGAAACTGATTAATATTTAAGATTTTAGCTCCAAATCAAATATCAAATAACCATCAAATGGATTAAGACAGCTGCTGCCACGTGTTTTTACACTGGCTGCACAATAGTTGCAGTGATACTGTAAAGTTTGTGAAGATGCATCAATTTAAGTTCAGAAGAAACATCATCTGACAGAAGTACAACTTAAACGTAGCCTATTAGATTAATGCACCTTCCCCTGAAATTATGCGCTAAATATAATCTTAAAGTGCTGAAGGTGTGATAGTAAAGGCTCCTGAACTAAATCTTTAACCCTTCTCTGCCTCTAAACTTTCATAAATCATTAAGTGTTGCACCCAAGCACACTCAAGATACTTGGATCTGATTCACTTGACACTTCATTAGGTACACCTGTTCAACTGCTCATTAGTGCAAATATTTAATCTGCCAATCAGATGGCAGCAACTCAATGTAGAGCTGATCAAGACGACCTGCTGAAGTTCAAACCAAGCATCAGAATGGGGAAGAAAGGTGATTTAAGTGACTCTGAATGTGCTTCAGAAGTTTGGTGATCAGCTGGGATTTTCCTGCACAACCATCTTTAGGGTTTACAGAGAATGATCTGAAAAGGAGAAAATATCCAGTGAGTGGCGCTTCTCTGGGAGAAAATGCCATGTTGATGCCAGAGGTCTGAGAAGAATGGCCAGACTGCTTCAAACTGATAGGAAGGCAACAGTTACTAAAATAACCACGCATTACAACCAAAGTATGCAGAAGAGTATCTCTGAACAAACAACTTCCTGAACCTTAAAGCAGAGGGACTACAGCAGCAGCAGACCACGAAGGGTGTCACTCCTTTCAGTTAAGAACAGCACCAGCTGAGCATCATTCAAACCCCAAAGCCTACCTGAGTATTGCTGCTGATCATGTCTGTGCCTTTATGACTACAGTGTACCATCTTCTGATGCGCCATGTCATAAAGCAAATGGCCTCCACAGTCACCAGATCTCCTTTGGGATATGGTGGACAAATTTGCAGTAACTGTGTGATGCTATCCTGTTAATATGGACCAAAATCTGAGGAATATTTCCAGCACCTTGTTGAATCTGTGCTATAAAGAATTAAAACAGCACCTCAGGGGAAAAGGGGGTCCAATCCAGTACCTAATAAATTGACTGGGAACTGTATTTTTTAAAAAAATTAAAATTCATCTTTAAACTTTTTGAATGTTTTTATGTAATTCAGTGTGAAGAGAACATAATCCAGTGTTTCACAAGAAAGCAAACATAGAGGGACCTGCAGGAAACACTGCTCGTAAGGCTATAATATCATGGGTAATAAAATTTCCCTTCAGATAGATGACCTTTTTACTGAAAGACTCTTACTGGTGATTCCTTTAAGTATATTTGGCTGATAACACTTATGGACTTTCAATAAAGCTCGATTTTTATATTCACGCTTTGGCTTATGTGGATTTTACTTTTACTAACTATAGGGATTTACACTTCAAACATCAGTTAAGACACAAACATCTTCAGTCTTCAATTATGCATTTATTTTTCTTCCCCCAACATTTAAAAATAGCATTTACTAAACATAAGCAGACAAGACTGTGCACCGCTGCACCTCTGTACAACATTTTTGTACATAGACACATAAATAAAAATCTAAAAACATCAGTTAAGTAAAAATTCTTTTTCGAGACCCATTGAAGACACACAAAAATAATTATACAAGTTTTACAAAGTATTCTCCCATTTCTTGTTAACATTTACATCCCCTTAAAAAGCTTTACAACAGAGAGAGACAACACTTAAGTCATTCTCTAAATTTTCTCCCTCTCATGGAAACAGCCGGCATGAAGAACGGTTCATGTGTCCTACGTGTTATCGTTTATGAATTATGCATCTTGTCGTAATTAACAGAAGGCCTCTCTCTGTCTTGTGGTGCGTCTGCATCAAAAGGGTTGCACTCTGCTTTTGGCAACAGGAGGAAGGAAGTGTAGAGACACATGAAGACAAGTCGAGAGGGTCTAGCGGGTCTACGGTGGGATTGCAAAACTGCCACATGCAAACTTTTGCACGTAACTGGAAGCAAAATATTCTTGCACCGTGACTTGATTGTGTCCGTTTTTCTTGTTATTCTTTTTCTTTGCAAATCTCATTTCTGATGTTTTCTTGGCTTTTCACTTAAAATGTATCTCTGATGACTTAAGGGTGCACATCTGAGATCTGTGATTCAATGTGCCAGCCTGACAAGGAGAGAAGATAAGTGCTTTCTATTTTAGCCAGCTGAAACCATCTGTTTCTAAAAGCATTTCATGGATGGAGAGCTCCCTCTTGATATTTGCAAAACTAATTTCTCAAGAGTGTGAAAAATCAAAGTTATCGAGGCTCACTCTGTTGTAGGTTCAAACAAAACTGTCTCGTAAATATGAAAATACACATAATTACAGATTTGAAATCATGCCTGTGCATCTTGCAAGGCTGAAACATGTCAGATGCATGAACGTTTACATAAACAGTGACAGAAATTACCAAGACATTGCAGTGAAATAATAAATACACTATGTGTTTCTTGCCACCTTATCTTTAAACTCACTTTTGTGCTCCACCAACTAGTTGAAAATATCGGGCTCTTTATTTAACAAAAGCTCCACTTCTTAAAATCTGCTTTAAATGGCTGCTTGCTGGAGCTAACGAGCACCTTTAAAGCAGTCAGGTGCAGAAAAAGGGATCTTCATTCTCTGCCGTTGCTCCATCACGAGCAACACGTTCATATTTGTCGATCAGATGCAAAACTGAAACTGCTGCTTGGCAAAGGCTGAGATGATGAAATCTAAAATGTCACAGAGGTTTTAATTCATCACACTTTTTTTTATTTATGGGTGCAGTTTGTGGTGTGGGAAATGTCTGCATTAGTTTAATTTGTTCCACCTTCATGATTTAAATGTAATGAAGCCCAACACCAATAACAGACAGTCTCAAAGTGTACAACAGTCAACACACAAACTATATTTAAAAAAATAAAAGGACATGGGAGTATGGTAGTATTTTAGTCCAGTGCTGCTAAAATTCTCTCGACCACATAGGTGTCGCAGCTTTTCTGATTAACTAGTAATCAGTGAACATGAGATAATTTAACAAAACTCTAAGTTGTTGGCACTTAAGAGCTAGTTTTCCCCCATGAATCCACAAAGGAGTAAACAGACAAGTTTTGGAGACACTGGTTTGTCTGTGGGAAGCCCACCAATCGCTGAATACTGTGACAGTAATTAGTGATTAAAAAAACAAGCCCATAGGCCTCATCCTGCCATAAGCAGCGATGATCTGACACTGCAATCAATAATGACGATGAAGCCCACCTGAAATTACAGCTGAATCTTTAATTGCACAAGCCAAACCTCTGTCTCAGCGACTGTATGACAGCAGTGTTGGCAAATGAAATTAAACAGCGGTCAGTAAAGTGGCTTGAAGGCAGTCACAATGCCACGTTTAACTGTTTCAAGATGTGCAAACTCGACATGGGCGACAGAAACGTGATAATCAATTATCAATAATCAATTAAAACAAAAACAATGTCTTGCTGTAAATCTTTTTAAAAAACTCCATGACAACATAAATACCTCCATTATATTTAATGTGGTTAGATACAGATGAAACAAAAGGCATCCTTATATGTATGCAGCTATCACAAGGATGCTTTGTTTTGTTAGGTAAATCTAATTTTAGGCAATTTTATTTTACATTTATGGATGCTTTTCTACTCTATTTGAGCACCAAAAGCACTTATTTTACTACTAGCCTCATTCGCCCATTCAAAGACGCAGTCACACAAGTCATTTTTTTTCTATGCATAAGCGCTTTCAAGATGACATTCACACACTCAGTCTGAGTGTGCGAATGAGATCAACATCTTGCCCGAGGACGCTCTTGACGAGCAGCCAGGGCATCGAACCGCTGACCTTCCAATTAGTACAAAACTCGTTCTGAGTCACATTTATACCAACAAGTAATACATTTTCTGTTTTATTAGGGAATCTGTAAGGGATCACTGACCTTTCTAGAAAACAGAAATGGTCTCACTCTTTATTCAAAGATGTGCATTTCATGAGTGGCAGTTGCTGACAAAAACACTGAATCAGACATTTATAAACATCAATGAAGTGATCTGCTTTTAATTCGACGAATTTTTCATAATTGGGCCCTTATATTAGTGAGCCACCTTGTTATGGGAGTGCAGATTTTGTTTTACATTAGTTAATTCATATCTACAGCTGCATCTACATCTACAGTCTATGGCCATGCTAAAGGCTCTGTGGGGCTGCAACTACACTGAATTTCACGGCAATCCATCTTGATTGTTGATGCATTTCAATCTGGACAAAAAGAATGAACAGTGCCTTCTGCAGAGCCATGCTGCTAAGATGGCTGAAAACATTGCCAATCACAATATCAAATCAAATCTACAAAACCATGATATTCCCAAGAAGTCCCATCAGCTTTAAGGCTAAAGATTTATTCACCGATTACTACACTGAACAGTTTGTTTCTCCCCACATCATATCAAGTACCTTGTAAAGAACAAAAAAAAAAAAAAAAAGAATCTTACACATGAAATGCCAAAACCTAAAAATTTTAAGGCTTTTGCCTGAACTTAGCGACATGACAGACTCGTGATTTGGTGCAAGTTAACATTCACAGTAATGGTGACAGGTGACATCCTTTCCTCTCAAAATAAAGAAACTAAAACCAGTTATGGCTGGTTTTGAAAACAAACCTCAAACATCTGCAGACAGTCACATGGAAATCCTTTTTCAGATACCTTCCACATATCTGCCTGCCATGGCACTTTACCGCGTCTGCATGCCCTGGCTTCATCGGTTACTGACATATCTGATATAAATGGATTCTTTTCTAATCATCACATCCAGTCATCACCAAAGTAATAAATAAAAACCTACACCAAAGCTGACAGAAAGTGAAGTTTAGACAGGGAGAGGGAGGGGCTGGGAGAGGTCACATGACTGGCCTATGATGACAGACATCTCGTTCTTCAGCACAAACAGTACTTGCCCTCAGTCTCCAGTGTACAGAAGGTGATGAAGAGCTGCTCCTGAGCCAGTGGGCTACACACAGTAATGTCTATGACAGCTACCAGAGTGAGGAAGACTCCTCCTCTACACCACATACTGGTGGTTGCTGCTGTAGTTTGTCGTGTAGGCTTGCCGGCTGTACTGGAAGTGGTCAGTCAGCACATGGTTCCAACTGTGCTGCTGCTCCGAGCTGTGGGGAAAAGGCACTGACCCGTTGGCCTGGATCTTCTCCAGCGCTGGGTTGTCAAAGGACATCAGGTCCTGCTTGGACTCTGGCAGCAGCTTCTTCTCCCTGTTAGCGTCATACTTGGCCTGTTGGCAGAGAAGAGCAGAAGGATTTTTTTTTAAAAAAACAGGGTGTCTTAAATGTTGACTCACCCGAACTGATTGTGTAGGTCAAATGCATCATTAAGAGGATAAATAAGTGCAACTTTACTTCAAAGTTTGCATTTAAAAAAGGAAAGCAACTCAAGTTGGATTGAAAGCCCGTTTGCAGACTGGGAGAATAAACAAGGACAGGAGTATAAATGGACAAAGGGGCTGGTAAAGAAAGGGATCACTGCCAGATAGACACAGTAGAGAGAACAATATGGTGCTGTTCAAACCCTCTCAGATCAGACTGAACTCTTTAAAACCTGCTGCAATGTTTGCATGCTTCTCCTACATTGTGATGTGATAAAGGTGAAATTCAACATGTTAAAAAATGTGTTTTTCCCCACCGCCACTCTCGTGGAATCACAATGCATGTGGCGTTGAAAACATAGAACACGTCACATCCGGTTTTAACAGCAGAAGAAAATGCATGTTGCATCGTGTCTTCACGGATTAAATATATATCTTTAAAATGAACCTTCAAACACTACTACTTTTAATGTGAAGAAGTAAGGAAATGTTAAAAGGTCAACAAGCTCTTCAGATTCATAACTGTGTCCAGCATATGCTGGTTCATGCAACAAAACAGGCTTCAAGGGAGACAAGAGAGAGGTTTCATCTAAATGAACAAGAGATGGCCTCTTGATTTTTTTTTTTGACACACTGTCTCACTTGTGCCTTTTCCTTCATCTCTACCTGACCAGTTAACACCCAGTGCTCAGGGTGACTCACCTTGTTGTAAAGGAAGACTCCGACTATGGCCGTCATCATGCCCAGTACATTTGTTAACGTGACCGGGTTTCGCAACATCAGAAGCGAGATGCTGATGACCATGATCCTCTTGGTGGCATTGGCGACAGCATAGCTAAGCGGGCTGACGAGGTTGAGTACACTGAAGGCGATGACGTTCTGAGCAAAATTGCAGAATCCACTGATGAGCAGCAGGATAAAGGTACCCATCCATTCCGAGACGTCCGACTGAAGGGAAAGCAGTTATGTCAGGTATCGTTCACGGTCACCGAGAAAGCTGGAACGGATGTCAGACTCTTTCTGCTACTCACCAAGTCTCCATTCACCAGAAACACGGAGAGGTCCACCAGAACCCAAGTGGGCAACATGAAGATCACAGCGTTAAAGCCCAGGATGTTAAGCAGCCTCAGGTGGTGAACCCGTGTGTCACGCAACACCTTTAAAAAAAATAAAATAAAAAAAATAAAATAAAATGTAATAAAGAAAAATGTGAGGGTAACCAAAAGCCTTAGGCCACAACTCCATTAACATGTATTTAGCCTGATACAAAGCACTCTCTGTAAGCATTTTAGCAGGTTCAGAAATCTCAATTTATAACTTTATATTTCATCTTTATTATATTTTTATATTACATCTGTTAACATTTCACATGATCATTCATATACAGTGGGAAAACATCTATCATAAAGCAAATATAGCGACATATTCTAATATGTCTATTCTAATATGTCTAGGTCTATTGCAATCACTATCGCAAGAGCAAAGGGAAAGAGAACCTACATACGACGATGCTTTGGCTTGATTTTTATCTACATCATTATTTTCAAAACTCTAAATTTCTGCCTGTCTTCACCAGAAAATAATTCTGGAGTTTTACAAACCAAAACGGGTGCAGAAAGTGGCAGTTAAACTGTGGGTATGATTTGAATGAAAAAAGGGGAAGTCTCTAACAACGTTTGCAAGTTAATTTTGACATTTTTCAGAGAAAAGTCTTAAGCAGGCCGGAAGGCAGATGAGCTCACGGGGCACTCAGCAACATGAGGGTGGATTACCTTTTTGGAGAAGATGTTCTGCAGAGAGAAGCAGAGCGTGGCAGCCAGAGCACTGATTAGTCCCGCCACATCAAAGGACAGCTCGGTCACCGTGGCCAGCAGCACTCCACCAATGATGGGGATGAGTGATACGTACACCTAAGTCCAGACAGAGCACAAACTTTTAAAAAATAACACATTCGTCACTTATATCTCAGATAATATATTACTCAAATTTCATTTCCCGTTGCAGTAAATATTTGATGTGTTTATCATCAACTGATTGCTTATAGGGGAGCCACTATTGGAAATATCCAGGATATGTAACAAATGTGATAATAAATAGTTTTCCAATCATAATATTGGTCTAACAGACACTAAACTGTGTGTTTCTACACACAGAGAGTGGACTTTTTATTTTGATAGGCCACGAGAAACTGTGCCGATGTACTGCTGGCAGTAACTTCCGTAGTTTCTCATGAACAAAGTCTACACATAAAATGTTTTATATATAAATATCTGCTTCTGGCTGAACTGCTCGTGTTGTTGCTTCTTGAAAGTATAAGAAAACCTTAAGATAAACAAGTAATGTGAGACAACTGAATCTCACAATCTATTGATGCATCCAGATGATTCACAGACCGACAAAGCTATTAATATACTCTGTAGTTGACTTGACAAAAAAAGTAGTAATTCGCGTAGTAATTTGCAGCCAAATGAGTAAGAATGTGAGCACTCTGCTTTTCTCTAATGCAGTTAGGTGAAAAAGTTTTCACAGGCCTCTATGTCCCATGTAGAACTACTTTTACCAGCAATAAGTCAGTAATTATTTTCTGTATGACTATCAGGCTATCGCATGGTTGTGGAGGAATTTTTGCCCTCTCTTCTTTACAAGGTATTCATTTATGTACATCTCTCTTAACACCTTGATACTCTTTCAGCCATTCTGTTGCAGATTTGCTGCTGGTGCAATTTGGGCCAAGCTTTAGCTGTTGGACAGTCTCACATTTGACTCTAGAATACTTTGCTATATACACTGCTCAAGAAAAATAAAGGGAACACTTAAACAACACAATATAACTCCAAGTAAATCAAACTTCTGTGAAATCAAACTGTCCACTTAGGAAGCAACACTGATTGACAATCAATTTCACATGCTGTTGTGCAAATGGAATAGACAACAGGTGGAAATTATTGGCAATTAGCAAGACACACTCAATAAAGGAGTGGTTCTGCAGGTGGGGACCACAGACCACTTCTCAGTACCTATGCTTTCTGGCTGATGTTTTGGTCACTTTTGAATGTTGGTGGTGCTTTCACACTTGTGGTAGCATGAGACGGACTCTACAACCCACACAAGTGGCTCCGGTAGTGCAGCTCATCCAAGATGGCACATCAATGCGAGCTGTGGACGGAAGGTTTGCTGTGTCTGTCAGCGTAGTGTCAAGAGGCTGGAGGCGCTACCAGGAGACAGGCCAGTACACCAGGAGACATGGAAGAGGCCGTAGGAGGGCAACAACCCAGCAGCAGGACCGCTACCTCCACCTTTATGCAAGGAGGAACAGGAGGAGCACTGCCAGAGCCCTGCAAAATGACCTCCAGCAGGCCACAAATGTGCATGTGTCTGCACAAACGGTTCGAAACCGACTCCATGAGGATGGTACGAGGGCCCGACGTCCACAGATGGGGTTTGTGCTCACAGCCCAACACCGTGCAGGAAGCTTGGCATTTGCCAGAGAACACCAGAATTGGCAAATTCGCCACTGGCGCCCTGTGCTCTTCACACTGAGCACATGTGACAGAGTCTGGAGATGCTGTGGAGAGCGATCTGCTGCCTGCAAAATCCTTCAGCAGGTTTGGCAGTGGGTCAGTAATGGTGTGGGGTGGCATTTCTTTGGAATGCCGCATAGCCCTCCATGTGCTCGCCAGAGGTAGCATGACTACCATTAGGTACTGAGATGAGATCCTCAGACCCCTTGTGAGACCATATGCTGGCCCTGGGTTCCTCCTAATGCAGGACAATGCTAGACTTCATGCGGCTGGAGTGTGTCAGCAGTTCCTGCAAGATGAAGGCCTTGAAGCTATGGACTGGCCCGCCTGTTCCCCAAACCTGAATCAGATTGAGCACATCTGGGACATCATGTCTCGCTCCATCCACCAACGTCACGTTGCACCACAGACTGTCCAGGAGTTGGCGGATGCTTTAGTCCAGGTCTGGGAGGAGATCCCTCAGGAGACCATCCGCCACCTCATCAGGAGCATGCCCAGGCATTGTAGGGAGGTCATACAGGCACGTGGAGGCCACACACAATACTGAGCCTCATTTTGACTTGTTTTAAGGACATTACATCAAAGTTGGATCAGCCTGCAGTGTGATTTTCCACTTTAATTTTGTGTGTGACTCCAAATCCAGGCCTCCATTGGTTAATAAATTTGATTTCCATTGATGATTTTTGTGTGATTTTGTTGTCAGCACATTCAACTTTATACAGAACAAAGTATTCAATGAGAATATTTCATTCATTCAGATCTAGGATGTGTTATTTGAGTGTTCCCCTTATTTTTTAGAGCAGTGTAGGAGTTCATGGTCAACTCAATGACTGCAAGGAGCCCAGGTCTTGTGGCAGTAAAACAAGCCCAAATCATTACCCCACCACCACCATGCTTGACAGTTTGTGCTGATGTGCTGTGTTTGGTTTTCACCAAATTTGGTGCTGTGCATTGTGGCCAAACATCTCCACTTTGGTCTGATGTGTCCAAAGGACTTGGTTCCAAAAGTCTTGTGATTTGTTCAGATGCAACTTTGGAAACCTAAGCTGTGCTGCCATGTTCTTTTTTAGAGAGAAGAGGCTAATGGCAACTTACCTCCCTAATTTCTATGTAAGCAGTAAGCAAATGCTTTGTTTTTCACAGGACTACATAGTGTGAAAACTTAATTTTTCAAGACTGTGTTTGAACTGCATTCTTGTAGAATAAAAAAAGTCATTACTGTGATAGTTTTGGTGCATAAATGCAGCAGAATAGTGATTAGTGTTACTTTGGACAGCATTTCAGAGAAAATGGTAGGTGACATTTCTAACACTGAATTTAATAAAAATTCATCATTTCTTTCACCTCCTGAAAGAAAGAGATGAATATAAGTGTAACCCCCACCCCAATGTTTGCTAAACTACACTTAAGTGGTACATGCAGTTTCATATTAACATGCGTTTATGTTAACATGAACACAACATGAAACTGTATTTTCTTCTCTAGCACAGTTTGTAGTTCAGAGTTTGCAGTTGGACCTCTTAACCTTTCTCTCCTCAACCACACACCTGAGGAGAACAGTTCTTCTACAGATTTATTTGCATTCTGAAAATACTGGACCATGAGAAATACAGAGACCAGCACTTATTATGAAACCCACTTGTGTGCCTACGCACTCACCCACTCACCTATCAACCAACCACTTTGTGAAACTAAGAAAAAAGCACTGAGCAGCAAATCAGTGCTCTCAAACCATCAAGCCACCCTTTGTTTCACAGAAGCAATGCACCAAACACAAATGAGTCAGGTTTCAGAATTCATCACAGGACAGAAACAGCATTAGTGAAGGTTACAAATGATCTTTTTATTGCCTCCGACAATGGACTGCTAGACCTCATTGCAGTGTTTGATACTGTTGACGACAATATTTTACTTCAGAGGTTAGAGCATGCCATAGGTATTAAAGAAGCTGTGCAGCAGTGGTTTTAACCATATCTACCTAATAGACTAATTTGTTCACATAAATGAGGATTCTTCTTCACACACTACAGTTGATTATGGAGTTCCACAGGATTCTGTGCTAGGACCAATTCTGTTTACATTATACAACCCCACAAATCTTAAAAACATGGCGCCTAACCAGATACTATGGATGGCATTACTTTGCCCTCCAGTAACACTGTGAGAAAGTCATTTTTGACCAGGATATGTCTTTCAACGCACATATTAAATAAATATGTAGGAATGCTTTCTTGCATTTGTGTAATATCTCTAAAACTAGAAACATCCTTTCTCAGACTGATGCTGAAAAGCTAATTCATGCATTTAATACTTCTAGGCTATTGTAATTCTTTACTATCAGGCTGTCCTAAAAGCTCCCTGAAAATCTTCAGTTGATCCAAAATGCTGTAGCTAGAGTACTGACAGGGACTAGAAAGAGAGAGCATATTTCTCCCATATTGGCTTCTTTTCACTGGCTCCCTGTTAGATCCAAAATTTAATTTCAAGTCCTGCTTCTCACATGCAAGGTCTTAAACAATCAGGCCCCATCTTATCTTAAAGACCTCATAGTCCCGTATCACCCCAATAGAGCACTTCACTCTCAGACTGCTGGGCTTACTTCCTAGGGGGATTTAAAAGCAGAATGGAAGGCAGAGCCTTCAGCTTTCAGGCCCCTCTTCTGTGGAACCAGTTCCCATTTAGCATTCGGGAGACAGGTATCCTCTCTACTTTTAAGATTAGGCTTGGTGCTATATAAATAAAATTGAATTGAACTGAATTGAATTGAATGAGACAGCCTGCAGGCAGCAGAGTGGTGTGGTGGTTAGCACTACTGCCTCACAGCTAGAATGACAACTGGACACAACTCCCAAATATTTTTATTAGTATTATTGTAAACCAAACTGAACTAACAGTGCACAACATATTTAAACTAGCTCAATATGTTGGTTGGCGATTAAATAGTCTCTCAACAGGATGCACTACAAGGAAGCAGTTCCTGGTAACAACTTGACCAAGACCCTTATATTGAAAGTTAACTTGTGTCAACACATCAGAAGTGCAGCTGCATTTATTTTTTTTTAAATTGCAGGTCTACTTACTGTTGTCACAAAAGTATACAGTGGGTGGCAACCTTGAACTTTCAGAGAGGAGATGTCTATTTTGGTAAAGGCCCAGATTTCTGTCCCAATTCAGGTGTTCCAAATTATTTTGAAGGGGCCTAAGGGCCTTCTGTTCACAGAAGGAAGAAAAAACTGAAATTTGAGACAGGCATTGTCCACTCAGAGAAAAACACGAACAAGGTGCTAGTTAAATTATAGTCTGTGTCTGGGTAGTTTTGCAGTGGACTACACTGTATTGTACTGACAGTTGATTCCTAGATAAGACATAAAAACACATCCAATATAGTCCAGTCTACCAACTTTACATATAAATATAATAGAGACATAATTATATTCCATGATTTAAACATTACCAAAGAATGTGAATATTGAGCTTTGTAAAGACAGATGTTACAGTAAGGATTTTATATATTATGTATCTCGGAGTGTGAACAGAGGACTCTTGACAAAGTTTTTTTTTATGAGATATATTCTAATATGCCTCATACAGCTTAGGTTCTCACACACAGTAACAGGTCCACAGAGCTACATTCCCTCCTGTCTCAACACTGAACTGGAACATAAACATTACATACTGATGTTAGACTCAGAAGACACCTCATTCACATGGAGCAAACTCTGACAGTAAACTGTGCCCCATTAGGATGGTGCGCAAACATTTAGCTGCCATGGACACAGTGAAGCTTTATTTGGACATCAAATACTGACAGTTAATAGTAAATGTAAATTCATTTTTTACAAGTTATGACAACTCACGCTAAAGTCAGTGAATGTATTTATGCATTATACCCAACTACAGTGTAATATTCCCTGGGTATGACACCATATACCAAATCCAAATTAACATTTTTTAGAAAGAGCAAGTTTCTGTTAATATTATATCCAAAAACTGTGATTATATTTTCTCTCAGGTTACAATTATAAACCTTTGAAATACTCACATTTGCATAAGGCAGCCAAAGATTGTTTTGGAAGCAGAGCAAAAGGTTTTAGTTTAATTTATGCACCTTCACAACCCAGCAAAAGAACATTATAGTGAGTGGATTAATAATAAATGACATCAGTCACCACCTGCCAGTATTTATACTTAATGATGGCAGTTATTAAAAAAAGAAGAAGAAATCTTTTAAATAAGGATCTAACTTAAATGGGTTAGCACAGAACACCAGTGGACGGATGAAAAAAATATTTACTGGAACAGAACTGGGAATCAATATACAGTACAATGAAAGAAGTTAACGAAGCATATAATAAATTTGTTAAGGTATTTAACAAATTTATTATGGTGCACCCCAAGGGTCAGTGTTAGGGGCAAAAATGTTTATTATGTATATCAATATTTGCAAAATGTCAGATTTTTTAAAGTTTGTTTTATTTGCTGATGATGCAAATGTCTCGTGCTGTGGTGTGAATTTGTAGCAACGTCTGAACCGCATCATTTCAGAAATTAATTACATATTTTTAAAAAATTGGTTTGACATAAATAAATTCTTGTTAAATTTGAAAAATACAAAATTCATGCTATTTGGTAATGTAAGATTGAAAAAAAGATTCAGATACAAATAGAAGTTGTCAACATAGAAAGAGTGCATGAAATTAAAATTCCTGGATGTCCTGCTCCTTTTCAAGCATGTAAATTGTGTGGTATATACAGTTATTCATGGCAACTTGGTTTTTTTTCCTTTTACTTTGTTTTTTTTGTTGTTTGTTTACAATGCATTTTGTTTTTTAAATGTCAATAGTCAATCAAAATAAACAAGGAAAAAAAATTTCCCCCCTGGCCAAGAAGAGAGGATGTGTGCTGGGTGCCATTGCAACACACAGTATGTGTTGTATTGGTCTCTATAGGCCTCCAAATCTGCTGGGAGAGATCAGACTTCCATATATTTAGGGATTTCAAGCATCCATAATTCTGTGCTAACTTGAGCTACACGCCACAGTCCACATTCATAGAGCCAAATATTTACCCTAAAATACTTGAAAAACTGAGGTCAAGTAGTTTTTTAAAACAGCCTTTCAAAAAAGGATTATGCTAGAAAAAAAAAACATCTAAAAACAGCTCGACCTTCATCACTTGAAATAATTTTTGAGAAAACTGACAGTAGGGGCCTGAAATTTTTGCATAATTCCTATTAATAACCATTTTTTCCCTGGAATTTTTTCAGGCAAATATGCTATTCAGGTGGGAGGTGTTTGATACAGAAGGACCCTGTATGAAAAGACATCTTATTTGATGCATAAATAAAAGAAACTTGATCTGTGTTTGAGAATGGGAGCTTTCTGATTTAACTCTAATTTAATATAAGTTTGACCAAAGCATCACCAGTGCAGCTGGGCATTTTGGTGTCTTCCAACTCCACATGAGCTTGGCATTGATGTGTGTATATGAAACAACAACCAAACAACTAATTACATTAGGAACACCAGGAATTGGCCCACATTATTATCAAAAGTTTGACAGCTTACTGTAGTACAACCCTGCTCGCTTTATTTGGAGAATGCACTCTCCATAACTCTAATTTATATTTTGTCAAGGTGGATTCTGTTTTTAGTTCAGAGACTTTCACAACCAGTGCAAGAGATAAGCCAGTCAAATTTGAACTGATGCACTGAATCATCAACTTTATCTTTAGAAAAACCAGCCAAATATAAATTACTTCCAGTATTGTCATTTTGAACATTTGTAATTAATATGACTGGCCAGTATTGTCTCACATTTCTTAAAGGAAACAATCAGTTAACAGAGAGAATAATCAATAGAAATAATCTTTAGTTGCTGTGCAATTCAATTTAATAATTTTAACAAACTTTTATTGCCCATATTGATTAAAATCCAACAAAAGAGCCGAGTTAAAGTTACATGTAATGTGAACCAGCTATCTGATGTAATATTAATGCAACCTTGCAGTGAAATGCACTCCAAGATACATTTTATTACTTTGAGTTGAACTACCATTTGATATAGTGCGGATGCATGCTGTGGTAATGTGCATGAAAGAAATCACACAGGCATGAACACAAACCCAACTGTCTAAATAATATAAGAAGTGGGGGGTTAATATGGGAATTTATTAGGTGAGTGTAGCCAGCTGCTCTAAGTAAAAAGCCTGTCCTCCTCTCTGACCTCCAGCATTTCTCTAAAGGTTTCATCAACTTCATGGACAAAAGCCCCTGCAAGACGGCTGTAATACGAGTACTGTGCCACATCACCACCACTGAGTCTCAGACTGGAACAGAGCAGGCCTTGTGGTGTGCTAGCTGTGTTCAACCTACTCACCTTTGTGGTTTGCTTCTCCCTCATGATAATTCTCGATAGCAGCACAACCCATATTGGCATTGTAGCTTTGACTGTGAACATAACAGATAAGACAGGGAACAATGTCAGGTTGTTTTCTTGAACAAACATGAACAGCAGCAGGTAGAGACAGAAAGATTTAAACTGCACATCATGCCCACGCCTCTGTCAAACACCCAACCTGTCACTCAGGGATTCACACACCTTGACTGTGATGCATCATTTAAACTCTGATGGAAGTGCTACTAGGTTTATCAGCATGTTTTTTTTTAAAGAACAATGCCAGAGTAGCACTCAGTAGTGGTGGTACACAAAGTACCTCAACATGTTTTGCAAGGTCAAAAGCTCATCCCTAAAATAAAAACAAGGATTTCAACAACCTTGATGCAGCTGCTGCGGCTGAAAGCTTAGTTTAAAGGCCATCAAGGCTCACGAAGATAATTTATTAAACATCTGAACACATGAGAAGTAGTATACTTCTACAGGTGGTATTTTATTTATAGATTCACTCTAAAATCAGTTGCAATTAAGCAGATCCTGCTAAAGTTTAGATTTTTAGAGCTGTTTCAAGATTATGTTGCTGTTGAACTTGAAGGTACAATTAATGAGAAACGCCACTCTCTAAGTTTCAATCAGATTCAACATCTATTGTTAATTTGAAGAATGTGCAGGTAATACAACGAAATGAGAGAATCCAGCACTGTAAGCCCATCTGGCAAAAGCCAGTTAAAGTAGTCGATGGAAACTGATCCAATACCACGTGGGAAATAAGTGCCGATAAGGGAGCCTCAACAAGGCCAGTTTGTTTAGGAAGGATTTGTTTAAAAAGGTGCAGTTCCTAAATCTGCTTCAAATACCACAGGCAGGCTTTGAAGTGGACAAAAGGAGGGTTCAACAGGGAAAGTGTATTTTCACATTTACATGCATCGGTTTTAAGGTCAAACAGATCATTTAGGATGTAAAGCTGTAAGGCGCAGGAAGAATAGCTGCTACCTTTGCGGTGAGCTTAAATCAATTTAAGAAGTTAGGTAGCCAGTTTTATTAATTGGTTATACTACAGAGTCTAGCGCCGCTTCACTACTTTAACGCCACCCTGGCTACAAACAATCCAACTTTTACCATCCACCCATCCTTTTTCTTCACTGCTTAAGGCCTGCAGCTGTCATGGGGTGAGAGGCACTTTTATTAATGTTTCCGGTGTTTTTTTCTTGTTTTTTTCCTTAAAACTGCAGCTCAACCCTACAGCTGTTTTGCAGGCTGTAATTTGTGGTGCTGTAAAATTATTGGGGGGCGGGGGTAACCTCTCTTTGGCAAAAGTTCAGTGCAGACCTCCATACAGAAATCCAATAATGACAATAAAACTGCAGTATGCACTGTTACAGTTAGCAGTATTTCTACACTTTAAATAGTGGATTTTGCTTCTTCCAGCTGAGTAACGATAAAGCGATTATTTAAAGGATTGTTGCGTTAGTCTTAGCAGTTTTTAAAAAAATAGTTCCTCAGCAGATAGCCTCACATACATTTAAATTCTGCTTGTTAAAGGGAAAAATAAATTAATTACAGAGGAACTTTGACCCCCTGTTTAATGAGGAAGCGCGGTGTAACTGAGCCGGTTCATTAATGGACCCTCCCCCTAAGCTAGGTAGCTAGCAAACAGCAGATCGTTCGTTATTCTTGAGAAGGTCAAGAGCTCATTAGTTTAGATTAAGATTAATTAGCCTCATTAAAACGTGTTTGTTCGCCAACTACAGTACGCCGACTCTACGCGGGGCCCACAGCCTCGTTAAATGCCAGTTAACCCGAGTTAGCCACCGAGCTAACATCAGCTGACAATACAGACACATCATCAAGTTACCCCGGCTGACAGACTGCGGCGCCTCGAAGCCGCTGTACTCACCGGTGTGCGCGTACGACACGGGCACTTTCCATATGCTGAAGTGAGCCGACACGGATGCGAAGTATTTCCCGAAAGCTAAAGGCAGGATGTACCACCAGTAGTACCTGCCTGGCAGTTCTGTTTTGGGGACTCCCCAAGCACGCAACAACGGGGGGAGGAAGACGACGATGGAAATAATGTGAAACAGAGAGACCGTGACCGGGTACGGGAATCCATTGAGGATGATTTTGTTGATAACATTGCCCCCCGAGCTGACCGTGTACCAGCACACACACAGTGAAACTATCCGGACCCCTTCCCTGACCGGAGCCCGCTGCACCGCGGCCATCTTCCAGCGCGGAGTGACGAGTCACCGGTGGTGTGGCTGTGGGAGGGAGGGCACTGAGGCAGGCAGTGCTGCTCCACCCGTCAAACCCGCAGCGGTGGATGAATCGAGATGCTTCCTGCCGTAGCCTTCAAAATAAAAGACATCACCAATGGATGTCGAAGTTGATTCACCGTGGGCTGCGATTTTTAAACCTCAGAAAACTACAGCTTAAATTATAATCAAATCAGTAAATACATGTTAACACAAACACGGCTCTATGCCTCTACCAAGAAGATACTGTAGCCCTCAGTTAAGACATTTTTAATATTGTAAAATGTTTCAACCTGCTTCTTATCAGTATAATAATCAATAGCAGCGTTTCCTTTTATTTTCACAAAATTAACGATCATTTTTAAGTTCTCAGAAAGTTCTTGTCAATCAAGAAACACAGAGCGGAGCCAGCCTTATTTTAATTTCAGTGATTACCTCCACCAGGGATTGGTTTGTGGTACGTTTGCAGGAATATTCAAATTATAGAGGTATGGTAGAGGTATTAAAATGAGTTATAGGTTGGGGCTTGGGGCTGTATATTGTGCACTGTATAATTTCATTTCTCAGCAATTTCAGTAACTGCAGACAAAAGGGGGGGGGGAGACAGACACTTAAAGAAATGACAATCAATTCCTTCAGTATTTTTTATTAACACATTAACATGTCCATTTAAAAGGACTAGGTAGCAAATATACTGTATTTTGCATTCAACTGAACACAAAAGGATCATACCTGTACATTCACTAAGGCTCTGTCTTTAGGGAAAACACAGGTTTCCATAAGGCAAATAATATTTAAAGGAATGCTATTAAGTATTATCCAGCATGTCAATTTATTTTTCAGTTCTTCCTGACAGTACAAAGATGCAAGCTGGTAGCACAATCTCCTCTGCTGTTCCTATTCATATTTTACAACTGTAATACATACTAAAGGGAAAAGGCAAATTAAAAAAAAAAAAAAGTGTACACAGTATCAGGGTGTATTATTTTGCAGGGTTTTTGGCTGTATATGGTACAGCATGTTGATGGATCAGTAGGTAAATGTCAGTGAACCAATTCTTCACTAGAAACTATGCTGTGCTGACATTGCAACAGCTGTAATGGCAATGCGTTATCTAATCACAAGCAATTAATGAATGTGGCTCTTGGTTTGATGTAATCTACAATTTTTTTTTTTTTTTAAAAGTCTTGCACTTCTGTGACACCACTGCTTTGACAACATCTGGCTACAGATTTATAAACACTCGTCAAAACAGTCAAAGCCACATTTGTGTTAGTTCCTGTGATGGTGGGTGTCCTCAGGATCATATTTCCCCACGGTAAGACACACGCACACACAAAACCAGAGCAGCCACACACTGTTGTGGCTGGCAAATAACAAAAAAAACAAAGATGATTTAATGCAGTCTAAAACTGTATGCAAATCTCAGTATGTAAATAAATATCATACATAACAGCCACATTTCTCTATCTGCTCCTAAGATTAAAAGCCCAATGCAAGCCTTCTTCCCCCTCTTACCACAAACTGTGGTGACATCTGGAAGTTTCATGTCACTTTAAAGAGCAAACAAGGAAAATATTCAAATGTTTTAAAACCGATCTATCGGTTTTGTCTGCTAAAACTCACCATGAGAGGCGTGGAAGCATCAGTTTTAAAAGACCTGACGATTTATCTTAACACTGGTAATGAGGATAGCTTTGTATTAACTTCATTTTTAACAGCTCAAACACCTTGTTCAAAATGCATGAACAAATGCTCCAATTATATATCGCGCTACTGCCTGCTGACAAAAAAAAAAAACCAAAACAAAAAACAAACCCGATTTAGTCAACTAAATATGAATAAATGCAGGAAATGCAATAGTCACATTCTGTGAGGCATGTGGATAAAATAAGATAACTTAAGATGGATAAAATGTATCTGTATAGTTAATGTTCTCTCTCATACATAAACTCAGCAGGTATCAGAGCTGCCCTTCTTTCTGCTTTGTAAACTCATTTTGTACACTAAACAGTCAAAAGATGCATAGCCTTTTCTCTTCACGCTGTCCTCATGTATTGTTCACAGACTTAAAAAGCACTGACTACACTCCCTGTGCTCCAAACAGTGAAGCAGGCAGCATATTTACTCTGACAGTAGCACACACAGTGAAGACTCGTCTTCACACATCCAAAACTGCTCTGCTGCACAGTGAAGGCAAGATTCACCTTCCGATTTACAGACCTGACTTCCGTTTCAATCCAGGCAGACATAGGGCAGTATGTTCAGTCTGCTCTCATCTCCGTGCGGGTCCAAGGAGATGCACTCGGTCCAGTCATACCAATTACCCTTTGTGTCATAGCAACCATTAACCCCTGACCAGTGTTGCGTGTGTAATCGGCACAGGTCGTCGCCGTTCACCTCTCTGCTAACTCCAGGCATTTCTCTAGGTGGCGTGTCTGAAGCCAGCGTATGTGTTTTCTTGGCATCTTTACTTTGGTGCTCTTCTTTTTTTAAAAACTCTGACATGAAAAAGTGTGCACCTGGAGTGTGTGCGCCCGACGATGTCAGCACATTGCTTTGTTGGCTAAGGTAAGACTGGATGATTTCGCTCCTCGACAGCTCTTTCCAATCTGTCTGCTGAAAAGGACTTGGAGGAACAGGTGGATTTTGTTTCAGCTGTTCTGACCAGTTAGTCTCAGGTTTGTGATCCAGTCTGACCTCCCCCTCTGGGAAAGAATCCTTATGGAACGAGGGTTTGATCTGTCCGGTAACAGGATCAAATGTCAGTCTCCTGTCTTTTAACCTCACTGGTTGTCTTCTGTCTTCTACAGCCTGCCCATCTAAATTAACCACATAATCCTTAGGCCTGTATTTCTGCTTTTTCCTTTTCCCTATATTAAAAGAAGGACCCTCATCTTCCAGGCTCACCATGCCACTGCAGGAGGAGGCAGTGGAGCTATGGTGAGATATACTAGGAGGCAGGCGGTGAGTGTCCAAATCAGCAGACCCTGAACCATCGGTGTGAAAACCCAGAACAGATGGGCTGAAAGGCTGAGACGGCAGCCCCAGCCCAGAGTTGTCCACAGTCCCAGGTCTCACACTGGGGGTAGAAATATTCTGTGCTTGGGGTGCAGTTTGTTTCACAACAGCTTCCTGTTTTAGAGTCTGAGGACTGTGCAAGGAAATGCGTGGGCTTCTAGGTCGACATTTCCCACCAGAGACCGCTTGCTCCTGTCTGGCTTGCTGCTGCAGAACTGATGCTTTTAGCAAAGAGGAAGTGCTAGGAGGCTTGTTGCATCCTGGGAGATTTGAATGAGGCTTTACAGCATTAACAGGGATTTTATTTAGCTTATCGTTGTCCAAAGGCTCTGAAATTTCCCTGTCCAAAGACTGATGTGCACGAATATCTGCAAAATTTTCAGCGCTAACACCAATTCCATTGGTTTGCAGCTGCTTTGAGTTTTGTATTTTATCATTAAGAGTCGTTTTGGGTATCTTTGCTGGTAAAATCTGTCCCTCATTACGTTTCCTGTTGCTCGGTTTTTCCACTTTCGGGGAGCAGTTGTTGAAGTCGTTTCTGTTCTTCAACTCTGGGCCTGTTTTACCTGACTGTGAGGTGGCAGCTGTAGTGGAGATGCAAGGATGAGCACCACCAATGGAAGACCATGATGCACCGGTGCTGCCTTTTGACAACACCTCAACCTTCCCTGGTTCGATTAGCTTCTGCCAGTTTCGCAGAAGCTTCTTGGCTCTCTTTGCGAGGTCCTCATTTTTGGTTTTCTTCCGGACATCGTTGATGAGCTTGCCCAGGCGGGTTTCCTTTAAGGAGAGAAGATCAATATTTAACAGCAGCTGCAACCTGACTGCTTTATTTGTTGAGGGCACAATTTATTGTAACCTACCTCTAGTGCCTCTTTGGTGATAGGATATTTTTCCAAAAAGGAGATCACCTCCAAAACTATCACCATGTTGCATATCTGCTGAAAAAGAAAGCAAGCTTTGTTATATACTTTGCCTGTACCATAATAACAGCTTTAAAAGTATAGTTGTTTGTGTGTAGATATTGCAACTCAGTACACCAAAAATGGAAAAGTTCTGCGGGGGTGGGGGGTATTAAAAGGTCAAGAAATCATTTGAATAGACTTTCAAATGTGCACCTGTACATTAAGAAATTATGTACTGGTTTCAGGCTCTGTTTGACAAACCGAGAAAGTATGCAAATATGCCACAAATATACAAGAAAGCCTACGTATACAGATGTTTGACGACTTGAATCTGCAACCAGTTCTGCAATGATCAACAGTGTAGTTACTGGTTAACATATATCACAGTCGTAGATTTCATTTGCAAAGCCCACCCCCCAAACTCAAGCTGAGCAAGCTGCAGTGTGTCTATGATCAGGCTTATAGTAGACAATATTCACAGGTTAAAAACCCTTGATTTAAAAACTTTGAGGGAAGAGCAGTCTGCAAAATTTAGTGTAAACAGTTTGTAAATACCTGAAGATGCTTCTGTAACTTGCTTTACATCATTGTGTACCACAAGGCCTGACTTCTGATTGATGCAGTGAATGGCAGTCAGACTGGAGCAGCCTAAATGAAAATAACCTATCTGCCCAGCCAACAAGCGGTGAGTGAGCTGCTGTGCATATAAAGGCTTTCTGGCGGGGATGTCACAGAGAGTAGCCCCAACATACTGAAATAAGAAGCTGCACTTCTTATCATTGTAGGGGATTCTGATGTGGATGATCAGGCACGTGTTGGACACTCAGCAGTAATACTTTCAGGATTCTTTGTATTTTAATGGTCTTATAAAATATAAAAATATGCAGCTCTCAACCGTTTTTATTTGTTTTTAATGATGAAGCGTGCATAGGTCATGGATCAAAGGTGACCGTTAAATCTTTGTAGGCTGCACCATGGACCTTAACACAGCAGAAGTCACCTTAGGTCATCTTAGGTAAAGGCGTTAAAAAACCCCTGGAGCTCCTCCGTCTCCGTCGCTAAAGGGAACTCACAATACATTCAGCATGTCCCCCACAGTCCTGATTGAACTCTACTTTTAAGTGCCCACGTCAACATTTACCGCCAGCAGCCACTTGACTGAGCTCTGGCATGCCTGACATTATCAGTCACTTTCGCTAACTAGACGTTAGCCAGCTAATTAGCACGCAAATAACAACTGGCCGCACACCGAGTGCCTCCACTTTGTCAGTCCTTCTGTACCGACCCGAGGCTGGCTCGACCCCTATTGTCTGCTCTTCTCCACCCAGTTCGCTCCATTTTAAACTACCGGTCATACTCACATTGCTCTGGCCGTCGATGGCCTGCAGCAGCCGGTCTCTCATCACCTGCGGAGTGGCTGTAGCCGCTGTCATCGCCTGTCGATGTCGCGGGTTCAGGACGGAGTCAGACAGCAGAATCCTCCGAAGAGCCGGCGGTAGGAAACCGGCCGACGCTCACAGGTCCGAAGGAAGCTCCCCCGAGGCAGCGGGCATCATGCTTTATGATGCTTCTGTCTTTGTTTTCGATCGCCACCCTCACCTGGTCGGTAACGCGTACTAAGAGAACAGAAAACCCTCTCCGGGAATCGGCTACCCCCCACCCTGGTAGCCGCCTCCTTCCCGGCCTTCTCACCGAGCTTTTTGTGAAGCCGGAGAGCATTGTGGGAAATTTTTTACGTAACCAGCATCGGCTCGCGTCAATTCCACGTGCTCACGACAAGCTGTAAATTCAACAATAAAGACAATAAAACAATAAAACAGCAACACCGGTGTCGTCTCTGATACAGCCCTTAACACATTTATTAGACAATGATTGTTTCATAAAAACAAGAAAACAAAAATGTTTTATAAATCTGTTAAAAAAAAGTGTTTGAAACAAAAATTATATCTTTATTTATTAGACAAAAAACAAACTGAATTCACATTCTTATATCCACATTTGAGCCGGCACACTGGACTTCTCTGAGAAGTCAGAGAATAATCAAACATAATCACTAAAACCACATTTTCTAATCAGGAATGCAAGTAAATAACTGTGATTTGGTATCCTAATAGAAATGATAATGTGCCTTACTGTTTTTTTTCCTGCTTTTTTTTTTTAATAAAATAGTAAATTTATATTGGATTTTAGTATCTGAATTGGATTTTTACCCGAAGTCAAAACTGTTTGTGTTTTTATTACTAAATTAAATCTTTTTTTCTTTATGTTAATCCTTTGTTCATTTCCATTTTTTTTGCTGTTTTCTTACATTATTATTATTTGTATAGTACCTTCAAATAAGAAGGAAATTCAAACATTGGTCCTTTTATGGCAGAGGTCACTAAATAGGCGGACCTCGGTCCGGATCCGGACCGAAATGATGTCTCACGCAGACCCGAACCTAATACCAAAACAGGAATGACCACTTAAAATCTTCTTGAGCGCTTTCTGGTTTACTGGCGCAGCTTTTACGAGTCCTTACGGTAGTGGTGAAGCGTCCAAGGAAACCCACTGACCAATTGCATGCGAGTTTGGCCATGCCACGTGATACCACCAAGCCTGGTTCCTGCCGGCCGGTAACATGTTAACAACTTTGTAACAAACAGGGTTATTATAGTTAACGAAAACGAACGAAATAACGAAAACTGAAATAAAACTTTTTTTTCGTTAACTGAAATAAATAAAAACTAATATTAAAAGGAAAAAACGATAACTAACTAAAACTGTATTGTGAGTTTATAAAACTAACTAACTAAAACTAACTGAAATTATAGATAAAATGATCTTCGTTTTCGTTATTTTATTTAAAACCCTTGTGGATTGATATGAAATCATTTTTTTCCCGCTCTAGCAGTTTAAGCTGGGAGCGCCATCGCGCAACTGTGTGCGTGCGTGCTCACCGCGCTGGTCCGCAAAGTATTGGCAGCGGTCTGCCGAGAAAGCGGCAGAGTCCCATAAAGGGGTTTCTTTGAGTATGATAGCCAGACAGATAGAGAGCGAGTGTCTTGTTGTGGATGATGAAAACATGTGCGGAGCACATCTCAAGCGGAAAACCACCAACATCAAAGTCCACCTGAGGAGCGCACAACGGCTACAGAAATCGCTCTGATCCTGCGACTGTCACCTGACGTGCGCCTCTGGAGATAATGTGACTACATGTCGGGTCCACGCAGCCCGCCACGCTGTGATTAACCTGTTCAGTCCTTGTGCGTTTCCGGCTACTTTTCGCCGCAGTGTTTGACTTTATCAGTCAGAGAAGAACAATCAGGAATAATAATCAAAGCATCTATATAAAGACTCACAAATGTCAGCAAATTCCTGGAGGGAGACTGCTGAAACTATGGAATGGACTGTGAGGGAATGAAGAAAGTGAAAAAACAAGGACACACATGCTTGCAGCTGACCACAATGAGTACATTAGAGCGACGACCAATAAAAAGTCCCAGCCAGCACACGCATATTTATACTGTCCGGCACACGACTGCAAGGTAACTGACACACATGATCCAGCTACACAGGTCGCAAATGTGCCCTGCAGGATGGCCACCTATGTAGGTTGCGTACTAGAGGCTGCAAAGCTAGCTCGCTGAGCAGCTCCAAAACAGAAGCAGCTTCATGTAGTGGATAACATCAGGATGGCAACTGGATTTTGAGCTTTGACTCCTTCAAAGAGTTCCGTTTGTTTTAGTCAAACATTCGCTGCATTCCGATGATTATACACCATGTGTACTGCACTGACGCTGAACTTAATTGTAGAGTTTATTCAGTTTTGGAGTTCATGTTTTTCTTTATGTTTCTCCCTGTTGATGTTCATGTGTGTTCTTAACATTACACACATTAGGCATGCAATGTCTGCTATTTTGTGAACAGTTGGTTGTTGAATGCAATTTTTTAAACGGTATCTTTTGTCGAGGTATTATTACACAATAAGTCACTCTTGCACCTGAAAAAGTATGAGAAACTAAAACTAACGAAAGCTAAACTATAATGTAAAATCCAAAACTTATATGTCAGCTAAGAAAAAACAAGTAAGTTTCATGAATCTCTTGTGCATAAACACTGTTTATAAATGAGACCTAGTGTACGCCATACGATGTTCCCATAGTTCATGATTAAACATAAGGTCCTTACACAAACCTCCTCAGTTACATCATTTGCACTTACTCAGATCGCCACTAATATACACACCAAGTTTGAAGATGATTAAATCAACAGTTTTTGAGATAGTCAAAGACCAAACAGAGTCATGGACACACCCTTAAAGTCGTTTCTTGTGTTAATCAGCCTAGGCTTGCTTCAGTTTTTGTCATCTCTTTAAGCTGGGGTCAGCTTTATGAATCTTATCTTTTACTATTGTAATATGCCAAACTAACTCCACCCTTACTGCTTCCCATAGGAATATAGAGCGTAAGTAGCAGCCAAGTGCTGCTAATCATACACACTTGGTTAATTGATCATCAGGATATGTGACTACCTCTATAAAAGTAGTTTTGTCAGTTTGCTTGTTTGGAGCATTCAGTTGTGTGTTAACACATGGCCAAGGAGGAAAGCCATAAACAATGATCGTAGAGAAGCAATTGTTGCTGGCCGCATTGAGCCTCCCCACTGGTGATGATATGAACCTCTTCAGTGTCCTTTCCCATGTCTGGTGAGCTACTTGTGGATTTGATGAGAATCTCATCCACAGCTTGGGTCACTGAGTGCACAGAGGTGATGGATTCTTGGCTCAGATGGTAATATTCTATTTCCTGGATCTCAGATGAAGAGCTGCTGTGTGAGAACAGTTTGCGTTTTATTTTATTTATTTTTTGGTCACCAGCACAGCCCCAGGCACTGGATTTTTAGCTTAGATAAAATAGATCTTTTTAGACTTGCAGTAGGGTGACGCACCATGCCACTGAGAGATTTTATGATTTGATCTTTTTGACATGACATGTTATGTGGCTGGAAGCATCTGTCAGAAAATAGGAACATTGTGGTCAGAAAAGGATGAGGTTTAAATGATACTCAGTTGGTACTACGGGGCCTGAAGTACACCAAGAAAATCTTCCCAACACCATAACATTAACACCAGCAGCCTGAACTATTGATACAAGGTAGAATGGAGCCATGCCTTCACGTTGTTCACCCAATCTGACCCTGCCATTTGAATGTGGTAGTATAAATCGAGACTTATCAAACCAAGCAATGTTTCTACAGTCTTCTGGTATCCAGTTTTAGTGAGCCCATGTGACTGTAGCCTCAGTTTCCAGGAGTGGCACCTGGGTGGTCTTCTGCTGTTGTAGACCATGCACTTCAAGGTTATGACATGTGTTCAGAAATGCTCTTCTGCATACATTGGTCATAACAAGTGGTTATGTGTTACTGTTGCCTTCCTAGTAACTTAAACAATCTCGTCATTCTCCTCTGACTTGTCGTCAAAAAGGCATTTTCACCAAGAGAACTGCTGCTCACTGGATAGTTTCTCTTTTCCAGATCATTCTCTGTAAACCCTAGAGATGGTTGTGTGGGAAAATCCCCGTAGATCAGCAGTTTCTGAAATACTCAGACCAGCCCACATGGCACCAACAACTTCACAGTCACTCAAAGCACCTTTCATCCCCATTCCAACACTCAGTGAACTTCAGCAGGTTGTCTTGACCGTGTCTACACGTCGAACTGCATTGAATTGCTGTGATGTGATTGGCTGATATTTTAAAAAGTAGCTGAGTGGTGCCTAATGAAGAAGCTGGTGGATTTTTAATGTGTTGCTCATCCCTTTTGAAGCCCAAACTCTCCAATCCCTGCAGGGATGGAGTCCACAGGTCGACTGCGGGTGTCATGTGGCATCGCACACAAGAGGTTTTCTTCTAAATCCTGTAAATTTCGAGGGGCCTTCAAGATTATGACTTGTTTATCCAGCACATCCCTCAGATGGCGATGGTTTGAAGGCCAGCACAAGGCCTTGAACTCTTTATGCATGCTAAACTATCTATGAATAAATTCTGCAGTGCAGCTGGGTACGTGATCCTGCTGAGAGGCCACTGCCATCAGGGAATACTGCTGAACGGGTGTAGGTGGTCTTCGACAATGTTTAAGCAGGTGCTGCGTGTCAAAGTGACACCCACACATACCAAGACCCAAGGCTTCGAGCAGAACACAGCCCAGAGTGTTACACTGCCTCTGTTGACTTGCCTTCTTTCAACAGACAAACATGTAACATATTTGATAGGAAAATGTTTAATTTCATTAAGAACAAGGACACACATTTACAGTGAATATACATTTACTTAGAGCACATGTGCCCTAGAATAAAGGAAAAGAAATAGCAGACTTTCCCCCCTAAGAAGCTGAAAACAAACATGAGTAAATCAAGAATAATTTTTCCCATTTATCACTCACCAGTGAGATGCAGACTTAAAGTGAAGACTATGGGTACTTTTCTGTTGAAACTGGGTGAATTGACCGCTGTGCCGGTAAAAGGATGTTTCTGTTGTTTCTTTACAAAACACACTAACATACTGGAGTGAGCAGGAGCTCCTTCTTTACAATGAAGCACAAGGCCAGCAAAGATATTAAAGAAAACTCAATAAAAGGTAAAAATGTAACAAGAAAAATAAATACAGCGATTCATACAGCATGAAGGGTTGTAAACAAAATGGAGCATAATTACAATTAAAAGGGTTAAAGAAACAGAAAATGTCATTAAGGAGAAGCTGACCGCATCCTTCTCGAAAGGGAAGCATCTTGGAGGAAGTCCAGTGGCCACAAACGATCATGATCCAAACAATCTGTGCAGATCAGAGACATTCAGCTAGTCAGAACAACAGTGGGTTCACAACACATTTCTACAAGTTTCAGGAAAAGTAGATCACAGCTAAAGGGCATACAAACTTTGGATTACATAAAAAAAGAAAATAACTTATGTACTGAAATGGAGCGCTCACTCATCAAACACTTTATAAGGAAAACCACACTAACACTGGGCTGGGTCTTCATTTACTCTCAAAAGGAACTCACAGATTACACAAGATGTTATACATGTTACTAAAGTACTCCTGGTCCACATTTACATGACTTCATCACATATTCTGTGCAGATTTGTCAGCTGTGCTGCCATGCTGTGTTTCACCTGTTTGACCACATCCTAAAGGTGCACCACTGGATTCAGATCTGGTGACTGGTGAGGCCACTGAACTCATTGCCATATTCATGAAACCACTCTGACACAACTTTTGCTTTGTGCCTTGGTGCATTAGCAGGGATTATAAGACAAAACTATGGCAATTAAAAGGGGTGCACATGGTAACCCTCAGAAACTGACTGATAAAACACATGTCCAAAAGTTTCCCAAGATTTGACCCATACCTTCATCCTTTTGACACCAAATTCTGGGCTTAGAATTTTTCTCAGCAATAATCAAGTTTCATCAGACCAGGGTCTGGTTGTGCAGTCAGTACTGGTTTCGATGAAACAGTACCGACTTGGACCAATGTTGGACATAATGGGAATTCCAAGAATTTTTCTGCTCCCAGTTTTAAAGACATGACATCTGAATTAAGCTTAGCTTTACTACCATCTAAAAGCAGTAGGACTTCCCTGGCAGCACCAGTAACACACATTTTCCTGTTATTATGTTTAACCTGAACAACAAGTGACCTGCGTCTGCAGTGTGCTGCTGCTCTATGAATCGCTGACTGAGCATGCATGAAAAAGAAAGTGGAAAAAGATTCCAAATAAAGTTTTCTGAGTGTATCACCCCCCCCCAAAAAAAAATCCAATATATTTATATGTGTCACTGAAAACTGTGAAATGATATATTTTTACAAGGCTACATAGGAAAAAAAATATGTATTGAGAAGGGAAAAAAAAAGTGAGCTTAAAGCTGGTGTTATTGAGTATTTTTCACAGTTAAAAATCCCACAAGAAGACCAATACCAAACCTTGTGACTTCCCTGCTACGATGATCCTTGTCACTGGTGAATGTGTGAATGTTAGAAAGTGCTTATTCATCGATAAAAGTGCTGGTAGCTGCTGCTAAAAATTGGGCTCTGTGCCACAAAGAAAGCTTATGTGGCTCAATATCAGTCTTCAGCACATTGTTTGGTTTCAGCTATTCATAAGAAGTCATGAGCAAGGACATGTGAAACAAATATCCATCCATCCATCTTCTTCCACTAATCCAATTCAGGGTCGCAGGGGAGCTGAAGCCCATCTCAGCTGTCATACGGCAAGGCAGGGGCACACCCTGGACAGGTCCCCAAATCTGATTGCAGGGCTAACACTGAGAGACAGACAATCACTCATGGCAAATTTAGAATCACTTAAGCTGCGTTTCCAGGTGGAACTACGGGGTCGACTCTCACTCGGCACAACTTGCCACAGTTGTGTTGTTTCCATTGCAATTGAGGACCACTTCAGTGTGGGTGGAGTTGATATAGCAGCGCAGGCAGTAATCTCTTGACGTAATTTGTATGCGGCTCAAAACACAACACAACGATGGATGAGATAGAGGCAAGCTAACAGCTAATGCCAGTTTAATATTCAATTCAATTCAATTCAATTTTATTTATATAGCGCCAAATCACAACAAACAGTCACCTCAAGGCGCTTTGTATTTTGGGTAAAGACCCTACAATAACAGAGAAAACCCAACAGTCAAAACGACCCCCTATGCAAGCACTTGGCGACGGTGGGAAGGAAAAACTCCCTTTTAACAGGAAGAAACCTCCAGCAGAACCAGGCTCAGGGAGGGGCAGTCATCTGCTGCGACCAGTTGGGGCTGAGTGGAGAGAGACAGGACAAAAGACATGCTGTGGAAGAGAGGCAGAGATTAATAATAATGATTAAATACAGAGTGAAGTATACACAAGTAAATAAAGGTGAATGAGAAGAAACAGTGCATTATGGGACCCCCCCCTCAGCAGCCTAGGCCTATAGCAGCATAACTAAGGGGTGGTTCAGGGTCGTCTGATCCAGCCCTAACTATAAGCTCTATATCATCATCATGCATAAGTCTCTGTACAATGTTTTAATGGATGAAGGTTACCATTGTTAAGTATAACCCTATACCACCGAACATCGGCTCAGTGCACTTCAAAAGTGCCACCGTTAGCGGACTTACGACAACAATTACCATATTAACACCATAGTAATAGCCTATGATGGTTGTGAAGTGCAGTTTCTCAGCTTTCAGGAACCGTTTGAATTTTTCCGATGGGACAAATGGTCACGTTATTACGGTAATTCAGAGTTCCATTGAGCAGCCACCTCAGGCTCTGTGCTAACCAGCTGTTCCGTCTTGTAGGGGCAGGTAACGGGTGCTTCAGCGGCGATCACCCAGGCAGTATAGGGCTATAACATGTATGCTGTGTGTGCATTTCAGGTGGCTCTCATGTTGCAAAACTACAGCTGCAAACTGTCAGTCTGGGCATTCAACCGGTGCTTTGCATGCCTCCAGTTTCTTGCTGTCGGGTTTTAAAAATGGCACGCTTGATTCTGGTGATGGAGTCGCTCTCATGACGCAGCTAGCGATGACACTCCCTTGCCAATTAGTGGCATGCTGTTCTTCCGCGCCACATTTTTGGATCGCCTCAGACTGCTTGGAACCCCGGCTAAGTGAGTACTAAAAAAAGTACCTGGTACCAGGTACTAATGGAAACCCCTTCAAACCGCGCCGAGTCGCACTGAGTAGATACTAATAGAAACGCGGCTTTATTAACCTAAGCCTGGGCATGTCTTTTGGTGAGATGGATCATCTACCAGTTTGAAGGTTGATGGATTAATCCCTGACTCCTCCAGTCTGCATGTCGAAGTATCCTTGGGTAAGATACTGAACTCCAAGATGCAACCACTGGAATGTGAGTGTGTGAATGTTAGAAAGCGTTTAGTCATAGATAAAAGTGCAGTATGAATGTGTGTGTGACTGGGTGAATGACCTTTGAGTGTTCAACTGGGTAGAATGGCCCTGCATAAGTTCTAGTCTATATACTATGGGAGGAAGCAGGAGTACCCGGGGGGAACACGCAAACTCCACATGTTCTCCCCAATTCGAACCTTGGACCTTCTTGCTGTGAGGAGACAGTGCTTACCACCGCACCACTGTGCTGCCATTTGAAACAAATACTGGGATAAAAACAGCTAAATTTCACTTAGTACAAGTATTTGAGTGTCAGCAGCTGACATGCTTACTCACAGGATCATGCAGAACATGATGAAGATGTTCCACAGCGCGATGAAGATCCGAAAGTATCGCAGACTGAGCAGGAACTCTCTGATGTTATCCCCTGTAGGACAAACCAGTCATCATTGTAGAAATAACTTAATTTAATTTAAATCTTTATTTTACCAGGCAGACAGATTAAGAACATGTTCTTATTTACAACTGTGGCCTGGGAATACTACGCACACATTTCCAAAATTTTCTCTTTCTGGGACTTTGTCTGTCTCACACACACACACCTGTTGTACGTGCTCCAGACTCATCTCCAAATCCCTGCGACTCCTTCCTTTTGCTGAAAAACACCCGCAGTTAGCCCCCGTGTGCCTCTGCTCATTCTGTGTTGCAAACTTAAAGTGATGGCTGAGTGCAATACTCACAGCTTGAAATTCAGCACAGCCCCCGCGTTCACCAGTAAAGTCCTGCAGAGGACAAACACGGAGAGTTTGCTGTCAGGTAACAGCGCAGAGGCTGCTGAGCTGGCATTAGCACGGAGCTAGTTAGCTTGTTATTTAGCGCTACACAGCTACCAGACTCACACAACACAGAATAGTGACACACAAAGACGCGCAGAGAACTAATCACTTCCATACAAAATGTGCTTGTGTGTAACATCTGCAACACAACTCCACAAATTACCCGAATATCAACAGATCCGCGATCATCTTGTTCACATCACATCCAAAGCACTTCCGTACTCGTACACGTAATTAGAAACGCGACCAATACGATTCCGGCATCCTGACAAACAAGCTGTGTTTTATTTCCTGAATTTAGACTATAAGGTACAACCTGCCTGAACGTGCGAGAACACAGAGGCGGAATTTCTTACCGGACAAACCATTATCAGTGATTTTCGCTCAAAAACTGTTGTAGTCAATGTTACGGTTAAGTGCAAAGCTGGGCGAAGCAGGTGGGAGTTGTTTGGAATTTCTGTCTGAAAGACTAAAATCGGGGCGACAAATTCGATGATTCGATGGTGTTTATAATGACCCGAGAAACATGCGCCATCTATAGGCAAGCAAAGAAATAGCAGAAATACTTAGCGGCAAATACGCTGTAATTTTAATAACATAATAATAATATTATTAATAATAATAATAATAATAATAATAGGGGAGCATGTTGGTAATAGTAATAATAGTGGTAGCTGTAGTAATATATAGTAGTCAGAATATTTGTATTAGTTGTTATGAGGATCCTGTTTTTTAAAACTCCACTTGCTGTGAGAATAATTTTACATCTTTTGACAATAAAGTCTCAAGCTAAGGATGATGATAGTAATAACTAAAAGCCCAGCCTGTTAATTAGTAAAACTAATTTGAATATTTCTGTTTATTTATATAGCACATTTAAGCACAACATACATTGCCAAAAGTGTTGCACAGCAAGTAAAATGATCAGAGAAACAATAAAAATAATTTGAAAACAATAAAAAAACAACAATACTTAATTATTTAATTAAAAACAGAGTAATAAAAAAATGATAATAATGAACAATGATTAAAAGGAAAATAATAAAAATAAAAGAGATGCACTCGGGGAAATTACACAATAAACTGAAACTAATCTGAAGCTGAAAAAGCTAATAAGAATATGTATGATTATTTTTTTTAAAAACGCGCATGATTTAAACTGAGACCGATTTTTTCTGCTCTTTCCTGGAACTGAGATAAATGGGAATTAAGTTTCCCAGTTTTCTACGGTAGATCCTGAAAATTTTTGGTGAAAGGAGCGTTTAATCACGCTTCTTTGGCTCCTCCTTTTGGAGACAGGGAGCACTGCACTGATTATTATGAGATTTTAAAGCAAATAAAATGAAAACAATTAAAAAATATAGAGAGATATATGTATATATTACTTATACGTGTTATTGCTTTCACTTCGACATTTCTGTATTCCTGCATTCTTTCGGAGGATTGTAAACAATTTTGGGATTAAAGCTGTGCGTCAGAACCGCTCCGGGATCTGATCCGGATTGTGGGATGTTTTCATGAACGACTAAATAAGTATTTGTCCGAATGAAGCCTGGACACTTTTTCTACGAGCTGCAGTAAACCTCTAACAACGTCTCATGGCTCGGCTGAGTGACGATCGGGATAAAAACAGCGGAGCCAGCCTTTTGTTATTTTCCAGCTGAAGCGGCCGAAATCTCCGGTCGCCTGAAAAAGCGGAGCAGCTGGCAGGGAGCACAGATGATGATGATGATGATGATGGTGCTGAGGCTGTGGAGATGAGTGGTATTAATAGGAGGGCTTGAGTGTCACAGGCGTTCACTGTCGAGACCAGGGGGGCTTGCTGTGGTGGAGTGTCGGCGGACCTGGTTGGGGGCGCTTCCGATCCAGACTGCGCAGTTAAAATTTAAAAACGCAGCTTATCAGACAGGCAACATGGACATCCTGACAGTTCTTAATTTGGGCGATCTTGCCCAGGCTTTCTCCAAAATGGGAATGTTTCCTGTGTTTGATCTCGCTTACTACATCGTGTCCATCCTCTACCTCAAATACGAGCCAGGTGAGTTTGTTTGACACTTTTCTGCTTGCGTTCATTGAGCGCTGGCTTTCAGGTGGATTATTATTATTAATAATTTTACAGATATGTTAGAATATATAGGTTCCTTACTGTGTGACAGCCTGCACGCTCCACAATCTGCAGACATAACCACATAGTCGATGACAAAAGCATTAAGTCATATATATTTACAATAGCATATTTTGTACACCTGTGATTGGATTTTAACCAAAAAGTAATGAATGAGAAGAGAAACTATTATTTGGACGATAAGTGTAATTTTATTCTAAACTGAAGGCATTTTTGTGTTACAACCAGCCTATACATTGCCTAAATACCCTAACATGGACTTTCTGTTGCTGTTATCTGTATAGTCCTTATAAAGCATGACCTGTTACATAAACTCCAGCAGCAGCTCTGCAGTTCTGCAGCTCTGCTTCCTTTATGAGAGGCAATATGTGTTGCTGCAGCAGCCTGACCTCCTTTACACTGTAGGAAATCACTGGAGTAGCTCAAACCCCTCAGCTTTAAGTAAAGCCTGATATTTTTCCACTAAGATTTAACTCCTTTGAGTAAAGGAGCCTGAGGAGGAGGAAACCTGAGGCCTGTGCATACCAGTGACTTAAGCAATAAATAGAAGGGCCTGAAATAGACACAGTGGGACCTTCAGAGCCCCCCCTCTGCTGCACACTTAGGCTTCACTTGTCCCCGGGACTGTGTGCGTGAAACAGTCAGTGTGATATTGATAGTAAGGTTCAGTCATTGTCTGCTCGCTTTCTTGACACTTTAGCCTTCAGCCTAAATGATAAGAGCACCATCACCCTCATGATGAATATAAAAAGGAGCCTGAGCCATCCATCGATTTTGTACAGCATGATTAGAACAAATGCATCACCTCTCACATTTTCCTCAGCTGTAGGAGTTGCTCGTCACATAAGCAAAGTTTTAGGGCCCCTTGGAAGCCTGTTTCATACCAACTACTCAGAGAAAGATAATGTAAGAATAAAAAAGCTTTTATCTTGAATATATCTGCTGCATTTTGTTTGCCAGGTTTAACTATGAAGTTAGGATTTGGTTAAAATTTGAACTGGTCTGAAGTCTGTTGTTGTGGGAACAAGGTTTGATATTTGTGTATTTAAACTGCCTGAAGAGATGTCATGTGTTGGTCCCAGCTGGGGTTGAATGGTAGAAGTTTGTGAAACTGTAAATTAAAAAAAAAAAAAAAAAAAAGGAGCTAGTTGAGGCTAACGGTCCAGGGAATCTCCAAACTGTCAGAGGTTATAAGCTTCTATATGGCTTTTGTGCTGGTGCTTGTATTTGTCATGATAGTTGCCAAACTTTACATCGACAAATTCATCCTTTTTTTTTCTTCATCAAAGAAAAGACACCCGAAACAGAGAGCGTGCCTGTTTTAAAGATATTTGTGTGTATTTTAAAGTTAGAATGCACCAACCAGCAGAAGTCAGGCTGGCCAAAACATGAGACTGACTCCATGAATACAACTGTAAAGCTCGCCTTATTTTCATATCTGCAATTTTACAGTCAAATGACACACAGAACATCACACGACAGTCACAGTTCCTAAATTCATGCCGCAAGTTAGAATGAGTTGGTTGACATGACAGGAGAAAGGAGAGACCAGTGTAGGGTCAAAGGTCACAAGTGGCCTGTCAAGTTGTGCACAGGAGGAGTCGGTGAACAGAATGTATTTATAGGGCGGTATTTCTCAGCATCAGGTTGCCTTCAAATTGGGTACCGGCTGAACCGTCAGACCCTCTCCCACCTGTTGGTGGAGATTTATGCTCACATCTCGACTTACTGTAACAATGCTGTAACACCGGCCAGGCTCTGCCCGCAGGAAATGTGCTCACAGTCTCAAAATGAGACTTTTGTGTGGTTACGCGATCGCTGTCTCATGTATGCAGGTTTCAATCAGCATTAAAGGAAATGAGTTTTGTCCCTCCTCTTAGCAGCAGAGGAGAGCGGCTGTTTAATGAAGCTGTGCATTTCTGAGCGACTGTACTTCTTTTACGCAATGCACTTCTATTACATTACCTTTATAGCACATGTGATCAGTCTATAAAGCGTAACTCATAGATTAAAGCAGCCACCACACTCTAAATCTGTTAAACCCTAACGACTAGGAAAATTAAAGGAAAATTTAATCAAATGCACCTAGAAACGAGAGGGGTCATCCACTTCTGATAGATTTAGCTTCTACTTGAATGCAGAATTTTTTGCATTTCTTACTAACCGCCTCTGTTTTCAGACTGTTCTGTTTCCGCATGCACACCATGCCTAACAGGCTTTTCTTCTCTGGAGTCAGCTTGGCACCCGGTTTTCTTTTGCTTCACTGGTGACCGTCAGCTGTAGCGCAGCATGAGGCAGAAACATTTTTAGCTGCAGTGTACTGAACACCGCATACTGATATGGAAAATGTGGAAAACTTACGACTAAGTCTGCTTGCAGAGCTTTAAAGTTTAATTGGCGCCTGCCTGCCAGTCACATAAATGCAACTTCTATGTCCATGATGTGAATGCTTGCCACACAGGCTTTCTTTATAACATCTTGTGTAATATGCACTCAATGTATTTCGAAGAACAAATCAGTCAACTTCTTGAGTCAACATTGGCTTATGATAAACATGTGTACTATTAGGGTGTGGCCTAAAATGATAAACCGGGTGTACACAAAGATACAGGGCACAGACACACAATGATAATGACATTTACAGGCTGCTGGTAAAAGTTTGGTCTAAAGTTAATATTTTTGCTCTGTTTAAAAAAAAAATCAAACCTTTATGACCCCCCCCCCACACACACACACATACACATACACACACACACACACAAGAAGATCAAAGATTACTGCAGAGTTTTCTTCCACCGTTACAAACAGCCCATAATTTTTCTAAGTGGATAATTATAACTGGTATTAATTTTGCAAAGCAGTCTTAAATGAATCAAGCAATAAATCAGCATCATATTATTACATTTCCAAACAGATAAAACGTTATTTTTTAAAATTGTGCTTCTTGTTACTGCCACTAGGAGGCGCCAAAGTTGGTTGATTTTCCTCTTTCTTTGGAGAATTATTTACCTCCAATCAAAAATAAAATAAATGCCAGCACTGTTTGGTAAATAAATCAACCGAATGATTAAAAAAAGCCCCTTATAATTATTTCAGTGAGTTTCTTAAGATTTTATTCGGTTTGCTGTTTCTACATTCTTGGAGGAATGCAATAAAAGCCCCAAAACACACACAGACGTGCCGAGGACCACCTTCATCAGCCCCATAAGCTCATTTGAAACCACCCATTGTCCACCCGCTGTGATGTTTTCATCTTCGCACCTTTTCCAGCACGGCCTCTGACGGCTCGTCTTCTGTCTTGCAGGCTCGGTGGAGGTTTCTCGCAGGAGTCCCGTGGCCTCCTGGCTCTGTGCCATGCTCTACTGTTTTGGTAGTTACATCCTGGCAGACATCATGCTTGGAAGCAGCCCCGTCGACTATTTCCAGCACAACAGCCACATCCTGCTGGCCTCAGCTGTCTGGTGAGAAAACCCCCAGAACGAGTTCACTCATCACAGCATTCCATTTGACATTTAGGATCTCGATTTAAAGCTGCTGTGTGGTCAGACACCATCAATGGATTTGTCTGTTTATTTTGTTTGGCTTTATATGCAATGTGAATAAATAAAATATTGTTAATAATTAAACTCTTCATAATAGTCAGTGTCTCAGTGTCCAGTGGGGACTTTTTTCTGCCAAATCTTTTGCTGAATAAAACTGGAGTGGCAGTAGTTGTCTCCATGATTACTGATAATTATTCTAATAAGCTACATCTGTGACCGCACTCCAACATCTCATCCCATCTCTGTGTCAATCTCTATTGCAGGTACCTCATCTTTTACTGCCCACTGAACCTCTTCTATAAATGTGTGACTTTTCTGCCCATCAAGCTGGTGTTGGTCGCCCTGAAGGAAGTTGTGCGCACTCGTAAGATCGCCGCAGGGGTTCACCACGCCCACCATGCCTACCACCACGGTTTCTTCATTATGGTGATCGTTGGATATGTCAAAGGTCGGTGTGACAGGACATTTGGTGCAGATAATGAATAATCCTGAAATTCCCACAACAATCAATGAACACTTTGTTGTTTACACCAAGATGGAAAGGGGATTATGTTTGAGTGACTAATGTGCGCTGAAACATTAGCTGCTTAAGGATGGATTACCATCAAGGCAACTGCACCTTTAAGTCTCCATCCTTGAGCGGTGTGCGCTAATCTGATAAATAATTCACTTAGGAATAAATTTCCAGGGTAACATGATGGGTTAGATTTTGTGGTAAGCCATAATATGGGCGCTGCTTCATGATCCAGCTTTGGGGCCCTGTGTGGAAACAGAGTCCTTCATTATGTGTTTAAAAGGGTCCAGAAACTATTCCAGTGGATAAACTGTGCACAGTCTGAGGCAGAAGCTCCAGCAGCTCATTGATACTGATAATCGCCATCTGATAATATGCTGGTTCGACTTCCTTTTGCATACATGAACATGCCAAAGGAAGAAAAGCTGACATTTATGCAAAAATGGAACAAAGCCAGTTAGATGAGGGTGTACAAATACTGTAAACTGCATATTTCTGCTGTAGCTCTTTATCATGAAACTATTCCATGGAAAATAAAATGTTTCTCCTGGTATGGCCTCCTATATTGTCCCAGTTACAATAAGGAGGCCTTGTTGAAAATGGGTGTAAGAAGCTGCAGTCAGATAAGAGCATCGACTTGTAACATAGACCTTTTTTTTTTAAATCCTCATGTCTATTTTTATCCTCACAGGATCTGGAGTGGCTCTCATGTCCAATTTTGAGCAGCTGCTGCGTGGTGTGTGGAGACCCGAGACCAACGAGATCCTCAGCATGTCATTGTAAGTGCGAAGGAAATACAGTGATCACCGTCTCCTGAAGCACGAGGAGACGCTTCAGATACCGGTATGAAGAAAAGCTTTCATTCACAAAATTGAAAGTTGAATTGGACATAAAAATTTTCCAAAACACAAAGAGTTTGTTAAAGTTACTCGTGGAGATCTCTGTGTGTGTTTTGACTTCTGATGCCCTCCAGTGGTAGCATCTAAAAGGATGCTTTACAGACCATAATTCACTCTTTATACACATTGTGGGTGCCACCATCGGTGTAGCAGTTAGCTTGTTTGCGTTACATGTGAAAGATTCCCTCGTTTGAGACCTGGAGGAGACACAAACCCAGCCTCAGGGGGTCACAGGCTGATGTAGTCCTAGTGCCAATCCCAAGCCTGAATAAAATGAGAGGACTGTGGGTTGCAGTGAGGGCATCCAGCATAAAATCTGTGCTAAATCAGAAATGTGCTTCCATCTGCTGTGGCAGCCCCTTGGGATATAACAGAGCAGCTGAAAGCATCTATCTACACAGTGATTTTTTTTCATATTATGAAATTAATTTTAAGAGCCCTGAAAGAGTTTTCTGTAGTCCTCAGAGGTAATTCACTGTTTGAATCCAGCCTTCAGCTACATAAGTGAATATTAAAATAGAAATTGATTAAAAATAAAACAGCAGGTTTTCACACTTTAAATTACTGACCCTTCTTCCATATACAAAAACATGCTCGAGCCTCGACTCCAGCTCTTTTTGCTCACTGTCTTTGCTGCCAGCATATTCAGGATTTACCAAAAGTTTGTGTTTTCTTTCGACAGCCCGACCAAAGCCAGTCTCTACGGAGCCATCCTCTTCACCATGCAGGAGGCTCACTGGCTGCCAGTGTCCAAGAGCATCCTCATCCTCGGCTTCACCCTCTTCATGGCCACAAGCAAAGTACGATCAGTGCTGATTAATTAAAGATTAGTGGTCAAAAATTGAACCCACAGTATTAAAGATGGAGCCAAATATTTCCAGTGCAGTACATGAAATGAAACAAACAAACAAACAGGACACAGGCAGACAGGAGTAAAACAAACAAGTCTTTAATTTCAGTGAAGCAGAATCTGAAAATCCGAAGAATAACACAACACAAAACAGGTATCAAAAGCAGCCACAACATGAAGCTAGCAGAGACAAACTAAGAAGACAGTGAGGGAGACACATATGGAAGTTTTTTTCTGCCACTGTAGTAAAATATGTTTCTTTTTTTTTGCCATACATGAGACTACCCTTACCAGGAGGACGTCCTTCCCAACACTGTCACATGCTTGCTCAAAGAGGATCATCTGATTGTTGGGGATTTCTTGCTAACTCTTTGTTGTGATTTGGTGCTCTATACATAAATGAATTGACTACTGCAACAACCATTGATAAAAACATTACTCATGAACTCAAGCACAAGTTCACACAAAACTAAAATTCACTGGATTAAGCAAAAACAGAAACAAAACTCAATAATACCACAACTAAGGTTGAAAACGTCAAAATTCAAAACACAAATCTTCAAATATTAGAACAACAATGAACACCAAACACAAACCAAGACTCAAAAATGTTAACCAAGGATAAAAACTCCAAAGCATGACTAATCCTAGGGCACAACACACAAAACATGCAAAATCTTAATTCCAGGCCATGAGGGTTACCTTATCAATGTTTAGAAAATTTCTCCAAAGCCACAGAAGACATTTTCCAATCTTGTGACAGCCTGGATATTTAATCATGACGTTTCTATAGATGGATAAAGTACAGTGTCCAATAAAATATACCTGTTCTCCCCTCCCAGGTGGTGATGACCGCCCGGCACTCTCATGGCTCCCCCTTTGCTCTCATTGAGTCCTGGATCTGCCATCTGCTGTTTGGCTCTCCTCTGGGTGTTGGTGAGGAGGACCACCATCACCCTCCTCCTGCAGTTGCCCCGTCTTCACCTCTCAAAACCAAGGAGGAGCTGAGTGAAGGTGCTCGCAAGAGGAAGGTGAAGAAAGCGGAGTAGGGTGCCGTGCTGCACTATCAAAACTGCGTCTGATTCGCCCTCATGGCCACCGCACGATCGGACTTCCCATTCCTTTCTAAGACGAGGGGCAGTTTGATGTTTTGCCAAGTGAGACCCTTTCTATTAGAGAAACATGGTGCTTTCGACATTTGACATCACCCGAGGACTCTGTGAATACCACAGCAAATGCTTGACACCCAACCTGGACTTTTGAAACCTATTTATTTATGTGTCTGTGAACATCTGCATCTGTGCAACACTGTGTGGTGATCCACACTCAGGGGCAGCAGGGTGCCCTTAGGACAGCTTTCGTTCCTCATCAGTAGTTGTGTTACGAGGTGTAAGTGATTTTCTTTTACTTCACCAAACCTTATTTCCGCTAAAGAAGCAGCAGTAAATGTAAATTAAAATCGACCTTCAATCAGAAATCCTAATGTGAATGAAGTATTATGTGAAAGAACATTGATAATTTTTACACTGAGAAAAGAACAAATCAATATCTTTAAATAAAATTCGGAGAAACAGTGTCTGTGTGGTGTCTGTGCCATTTACATGTTGTCTATTCAAGAATCAAACATGTTGTCTCCACTTATGAGCGAGGGGTGGATCAGCATGTTCTGACTCTCAAAATGACCATATTTACAAAATTTATTTACAAAATGAACTCCATCCATCTATCCATCCATCTTATCCTGGTCTGCGTGACAGGGGCAGCTGTCTAAGCAGATAAACCTAGACCGCCCTCTTCTCTCCGCAGTCACCTCCTCTGGAGGAACCCCGAGGCATTCTCAGGCCAGTCAAGAGATGTACGCTCTCCAGCATGTCTTAGGTCTTATCCCGGGGCCTCCTCCTGGTAGGACATGCCAGCATGCCATGTTCACGCAGGAGACTCCCAGGAGGTATCCTTGTCATTTAAATTACCCTTTTAAAAGAAAGAAAACCATGGGACCAGTTCACCCTGCCCAGGATAGGGTTACCAGGTCCCCACCCTGGAGCTAGGGCTGGGGAGGGAGCTCAAGGGAAAGCACCTTGTGGCTAAATCCCAGGTGCTGAGGTTGGCCCTTATTGGGACAAAATGAACTTCATGGTTGATTTAAAGTGACCTGGAACAATGATTGAGCCCATAAAGTCATTTAAGAAGTGTTTGCTGAGGTCAGAGGACACTCAGTTGTGTTGCCCCAAAGACTTCAAACATTGTCTTTCTGGAACCAGATGAGTTGCCCCCTGCTGGCCATTGACTCTAATGCAGTTTTAAGATTTAAGGCACTTGGCGTTGGCTTCAGTTTTTAGACCTGGAAGCTACTTCCATCTTTTATACTGTCTATGGGAGATAAAAATAATCATTTTTTTGGTTTCAGTGTGTTAAATGCATGAGGATGTGACACAGTCTGCATTCAAGTAATTGGAAAGTCTTTAAACTGTCCTCGGCATATGTTTTAGATTAAAACATGATGAATATAATGGAATGCTCTTTTCACCAGGAGCGTGAAGTCCTCCTCTATTGCCAAAGCCCTGTGCGCAACTGTATAAGTGACCCTGATTAGCTTAAGCTTTAAAGTTGCAGTAGACTTAAATCTAGAAAATTTAAAACAAATGACATGCTGAGGCTCTGCCCCACTGGTGGAAGAACAATGCATAATGGCTCTCAGCTTGTTTGTATTTTTTACCCTTATATAAAAGGATGTCTGACTGGGGAACTTTGTTATATTTCCAATGTTAATTTTTGACCACATCTGCTAAATAAATCAGATGAAATTGTTCAGTGTTTCATGTAAAAGAAAATACTGAATATATGCATTTATATGGCCACTTTGGAGGGAGCCACGTACACAGTAAGAGGCTGATTTCTATATGTCAGCTGGATTACACCAGTTTATGAAATGACAATAAAGTATTTTATGTGCTTGTATTAAGACTCGTTTTAGCAGTATGTTCACCTATGTAGAACAAAGTCTTATTTATCACTATTTGTTTTCAGACATACAGTGGGGGAAATAATTATTTGAGTGCCTGCTGAATTTTTAAGTTTGCTCACTTACAAAGAAATGAATATCAAGCAAAAATGTATGATTATTCGGACATGGAAGTTTCCAAGCAACAGCAAATAAACCTGAAGGACTTAGAGAGTTGCTGTACAAAGGAGTGGACTAAAATCTCTCCTGAGCTGTGTGCAAACCTGGTGACCAATCAATTTATAACTTTTATGTAACGTGTTTTTCTGGAGTTTTGGTTGATATTCTGCCTCTGTCCATTAAAATTAAACTACCATAGCAATGAGAGACTGTTCAATTCTTTGTAAGTGAGCAAGCTCACAAATTCAGATGGAAATCAAATAATTATTTCCCCCACTGTATATGTGAACATTTGGAACATTAACATGACTTGTGTAAAATAAATTTACTGATTCTTGTTGTATAATGTGGGTTCTGAGGCAAACCCCGTTTCTCCTCATGAATTTGCTACTATTCATTACAGAGCTGTTTTTTTAATCTAACGGCGTGATGCATAAGCCAGTTTTTTTTTTGTTCACCATAAAATATAAATGCCAAATTCCCATCTTTTAAGACATGTCCAAGAGCAAAATGTAATCCTTTTTATGTACTGTTCTGGGAATCACTTGATATTATGTAACTCTGAAGCTACTGGGAGGTTAAAAAAAAGAAGCATTAAGAAGAAAGAAAGAAGAGGGCAGAGGTGAACTGGAGTCATGTCCTCAAAAACTGATAAGCCCCCTGCTGTGTTCACAAACTGTTGTAGCACAGGCAGTAAACCATCACTAATGAAGTTTGCAGGAGGTTCTTACACTCAGCTTTTAACCTTAACATTCCTCACAGCAGTAAAGATCAGAGAGGGAAAATATCTGCTCGCTGCATTATCACGTTACATCTTACTAAAGCTTCAGGTACTCAAGTCTATCTATCTATCTATCTATCTATCTATCTATCTATCTATCTATCTATCTATCTATCTATCTATCTATCTATCTATCTATCTATCTATCTATCTATCTATCTATCTATCTATCTATCTATCTATCTATCTATCTAATCTATCTGAGCAGGTGGGAATGGGGGGAGGCACTGAGAGCTTGTTGAGATGATCTGGAGCAAAACAACCAACTTTTATTGCAAAGAATGTATCCAACATCTGCTCATCACATTACTGACCAATATGCAATCATAGTAATGTAGTTTCAGTAATACAGTTGATTCAGTTCCTGTAGCTGTAGCTCATGTCATTGCTCTTACACGGGAATGAACAACCTTACTGGGTAATGTCTGGGAAGAGTGTTATGAAATAATACATGCGCCCATGTATTAGCATTTTCCACACTGGAGTGTTAGATTTTGTTCTTATCTGTACACCATTAGGGGCCTCTGCCGAGGTACTACCTTTGATTCCAAAATGAGCATTTTTGGAATCAATCTCAATGTAAAGTTATTATTTTTACCTGTAAACTGAATTTACAGGTAAAAATAATAACAAATATTTACAAATTAAATAAGAAAAAAAAGGAAAAACGGACGATTCTTCCCCATTTGTTGGTTTAGTTCACCATTTAAGTTGTCACATGCGTAGTATTGTAAAACCTGTTTATAGAGCTTTGGTGCAAAATATGGAAGAGCTGCTCAGATAAATATTTTCAAACACTGTATAAGAGGTGGAGGAATACAGGTGGGTGGCTGTGTAGAAAGGAGATGACGGAGATGGATGTGACACACAAGGTGGTTCTTCCCCTGTTACAATGCAAGTAAGAGCACTGTTACTGTTACTGCAAGATTGCACCTACAGATTGAGCTTGTTTCATTTCCATAGAACCAGCTTGTCGGCAGTCCATATGATTTGTTCTGTTTACTGATGTGTGCATTTTCAGTAGTTTACTTTATTGTGTGACTATTGGAGTAAAAAAATATTCCCCTTACAGTATATGTAATGTAAATTTTCATTTTCTTTACAAAAAGTAAAACATTGAGCTATTAAAATCAGCATATATATATATATATATATATATATATATATATATATATATATATATATATATATATATATATATAACAGTTATATAAATAATAATGATCTGGTACAGGTAATTGTGTGAAAATAGAAGCTGTGGTCATTTGGACCTCCCTGCTTTACACACTAAAAAAAAGATTTCATTCAGTAGCAGCGATTTCATCGTTGGCATAAAAGTTTTCATTGTAACGAATGAATGTATTTGAGCTGCTTTAGGAACCAGAGCTGAGAAATGTTTCACCAAATGTACCAAAGCAAGTAAGGAAAAAATAATTTATCAAAATTTATGCTGATGAATATTTAAAAAAAAAAAAAAGTCAACAGTGATTAATCTCAGAAAATCATACAGCTAAATTGTTTAATTTTCAATTAAAATGTTAAAAGGATGGCATGATGCTTCACAGCCATAAAGTTTCTGAGCTGGGTTCTCTCTGGGTAATCCTTCCAAAGACATTGGATTAATCAATGATTCCAAACTGGCCGTGGGTGTGGATGCTTTCTGTCTCTCTGTGATTGAATGGCGACCTGTCGAGGGTGTACCTGTCTCTCCCCTCTGACAGCTGGGATAGGCTCCATCACCCTGAGTTGAATCAGCAGTTTTCACATTTCCTAATCATTTAGAATTTGTAATGATTTTGCTGCTTTTTCTTTGGACATTTGTTTATTTATTTATTCGAGCCATTTCCCTCAGCATCAATATAAACAAACCAGTGAACGGGTTTCTTTGGTGGTGGCATTTTGGAGTGACATGACCAATAAACACAGCAAATGATGCTGCTGTTACACCGTATGTGGGGGGTGTATTTTGTTGAGCAACCAAACGCCTTCTTCTTCTTTTCTTGGAGCTTTAGGGGATGGGATTGAGATTTAAATCACAGAAGGGGGGGTAAGAGTGGAGTATAAAACCCAACATAGGGAAAGAAATACCCCAGAACCTTTGTTAGGACAAGGTTTGCAGGAGGAGCAGTGAGACTGGGCTGAAGGAAAGAGAGAGGAGGACAGGGAGTAACCTGCTGTACCTGGACTGGTGCGTTTGTAGACATGCTGTGGTTTCTGGGGCTGACCTGTGTGCTCTGCATAGGAGGGAACGCTGTGGCAGGACAGAGAGGTGAGAAATCTGCTTGATACAGAAAAATGATTATTAGTAAATTAAAGTAAATTAGCTGCATGAAAACATGGGTCCACATTTTACCACGCAGTTTAAAAAATGCAAACACAAACAATATATGATGACTGATAAAGAGAAGTGGCAGGGGGAAAAAGGCATGATTTAAATATATTAAAACTGCAGCTGAAAAACAATAAGATTCTTTTTAAAGTGATCCCTCTGGGGACATTGTTAGAGATTTTGTCAGAGTTGGTAGATGGCAGGTTAGTATTTTCCTAAATTCCTAAATTTGAGAGATTAAATTGTTTGTATGGGAACTTACTGTTATCCAGAAAAAAAAGGGGGAACGCAGAGTTACATTAAAAGAAAAATGACTGGTATAAAAAGATGGAAATGTGATTCATTCAAAGCTAGATTTTATTTATTCATCTATCAACATATTTATTGCTAAAAGAGGTACAATATTTGCTTACTAAATTGTTCTTTTTTTTAGATGAAAAATTGGTTTGGCAGGAACAAAAATTGACTCGTAAAGGAGCTTAGAGGACATGAGAACTGGAAAATTCTGTGCACACAATGAGGGAAAACAATCACTGTGAGCTTCCTGTGGTCCAGGACTCAGCCTCCTTTCCATTAGCAGAGACAGTGATTTATTCCCAGTATCTCTTCTTTCTGCTGTGGAATTCATTCGGTAAACACGGTTGCTACTAATGAGAAGAACACATTTCCTGCTCTACACGCTCAGGAGATTTCTGCTTTCAGGGGAAAGAGTTGTGCCTGGTAAAAGTGGCTTAGGTGAGCTGCAAATAATATTTTTAAAACAACAATAAACTTGGAGACACGCTGTCACCCTGAATATGCAGCTCGTCTTGTCAGTTCATTTTTTTTAAGCTGCGGTTTTATTGTTTTGGTTCACTCTCACTGGTCTCATAGTTTTATTTATGGCTGCAGCAGGGTTGTTTTTTTTCTTTTTTTGTGGGGGTGGGGGAGCTCCAAAACCACATTAAAAATTAGCTCAACACAGCACTTAGACAAATACCGAGAACGTTTTGGACTAATATTGGACTCGCAGCCATCAAATGACTGATAACGTACCTCCATAACTGCGGAGCCAAGCAGCAGCTAAGAAACCTAAAGGACTCAGAGAGTTTCTGTAAAAGAAGCGGGCCGGAATCCCCCCTGAGATGTGTACAAACTACAAGAAACATCTTACCGCTGTGCTCGCCACCAAGGGTTTGATTACCAAGTACTAAGTGTACTAAGTGTTTTGCTTGGGGATCAAAAACTTATGTTTTGCTTGATATTCGTTCTCTCTCCATAAAGATGAAACTACCATAAAAATTAGTTCATTTCTTTGTAAGTGAGCAAACTTACAAATTCAGCAGGGGATCAAAGAATTATTTCCCCCAACGTAAAGTGTCGAAGTTTGTTTACTACACCTTGTGAACAAGTCACAGTAGATTATCCTGGATAATTGAGTCACACGTAATTTATTTTTTAAGGAACTGTCAGTACTCCTGTATTTCTTTTTGTGCCACAGGCTGTTTCTTTATCTAATCATCTCTGATCAGATGAAATTAGAGCAAAGCATCATTTTTGAAGTTAATGAGGTCATTTCCTTGTTGCATTTTACTTAATTGTCCAAGATATAATGTATTAGAGTGGTAGATTAGAGCCGATCAGTGTTTCAGTTTCAGTGACATATTCAACATTACAATAACTACTGCACAAACACATGCGTAGATCAGAAGCCAGACTTAATAGCAGATGCACCATAACTTCTATGCTATAACTAATCAGTAATTATATGCTATAACTGTATCTATGAATGGAGACTTTTCCCAGTTGATAGCTGGTTGGTGGTTAAAACAAGTTAATCTGCACCAAAAATCCAGATCGTATTGAAATCAGAGCTCCCAGGAAACCCACAAGTTTAATTCCTGGAAGCATGTGAACTGGAAAAATGTCCCATATCTTCCAGATAATCTTGTATCATTCCATTTCTGGAAAGTATTTTTTTTTTAGCTATAATCCAAACATATCTGACTCCAGTTAATGCGTGGGTTGTGAGTACAATCAAGGCCTGTGGTGGCTGAGGAATGCCAGGTATTAGACTTTGGCATTAGACTCACAGAGGATCATGTTGTACAGGACCCCCCCCCGCCCTACACACACACACACACACACACACACACACACACACACACACACACACACACACACACACACACATGTCCAACACTGCTCCCTAGCTTGCTTAAGAAATGCAACAAAGCAGGAAAGCAAATCTGGTCTACATATTTATGAGTTTTAATTTGTTTGCATTGCAAAGCTCTCTATAACTGTGTCTTCAAATTTGATCTTTACACGTAGCTATAATGATAATAGTTATCTTAATAGTTGGTACTGTATATACATTCATTTACTTAAAGGCAGCGCATGCAGCATGAGACTAATCCTTAAAAACATGAGCACTAATTTTAGGACATTTCTGAAACTGAAAAATAATGAGCGATTACAGAAATTAGACAGATTACCTCTAAGAAAAACCACGATATTTGATGTTGTTCTAAGCACATGCTGGGTATGATGAGAGGCAACAGCTCTGGATGTAATTTAAAGATGGAGACCAGGGTGTATCAAATTGGGTCACTCTGTCCTTTAAAGTTGAAGTCAGCTTCTCCAAATTTGTGTGATCTGTTTGCAAACTGAGCCCTTGATTTACTGATGATTTGATTCTGTCTTTCCAGTGAAGACAAACTGTTTTGTTTTTGGTTTTTTTGGTGATGGTTAGTGACTGAACACAGGGAGCTACTGATTACCTGCAGTACTGTTGGGTCATTTTCTTCCTGAAACCTTCAATGATTACAGCCTTAGCTTAATTCACAGATTACAGTTTCCATTTTCTTGTTGACAGTATCCAGAACAGCGAGTCGTGGATGTGAAGAAATTGTACATGTGTAGGCTGATCTATGGGATGGAAACTCATCTGATTAAAATGCCCACGGATACGTACAAAAGTTTTCCTTTACTGAACGCTTTGTTCTTTTTTCAAACCCAGATGGAGAAATTATCAGTCAGATTAAAACGACCAACCTCGCCTTGGCTGAGATTAAAGAGCTTCTGAAACAACAGGTAATACTCCTTCATAATTTAAAAAAAACAAAAAACTTTACTTTGGTAATGACCGAATGTGCTGTGGGTTTAGAAAAATATAAAGAGTCTGTAGTGCTGAGGGAACGCAAAAATGTATTTAATCTACTGACTGTACTTTCCAGATTAAGGAGATTGTATTCCTAAAGAACACAGTGATGGAGTGTGAAGCCTGCGGTGAGTTCACCAGCCCGCTTATCAACGAGATACTTGTGTTTATGTCTAAAACATACACACATTATTTAAAATATTATGTATTATGTGTTTTTTTTATGCCGAGATTTAATCAGTGCTTAGCTGACTCAACCCATTTTCCATGTACGCATGCGTAGGAACACATACATCAGATTATTAGATAATCATAATATTAATATTTGTGAGATCATATAAAGTTTACATACTAATCTGTATAGGGAGAGAACATAGATGCGAAGAAAATGGGATATGAGAAATTCTTTACTGCTCTGACAGAAAACCGCTGATATCCTCTTTTCTCAGCAATGGGAGGTGTGCAGCCTCAACCCTCCTGTGTGCCCAGCTCCTGCCACCCAGGGGTGAGCTATGTGGAAACGCCTGAGGGTGTAAAATGTGGACCCTGTCCTCATGGCATGGATGGAAACGGTACCTACTGCACTGATGTGGACGAGGTATGTGCAGAGATTTGATACACAATCATTGACGGTAAAGTGCTGCAGGTATAATCGCTGTTATGTCAGATACTGCCAGACTTTTTGGCTGTACCAGCAACTAAAGGCTGATGAAATGGCAAAAATTTAGACTTTACCGGAAATCTAGTGAACTCCACTAATTTTTCACATGCACAGCACTGAGTTCTAATTTCAGTTCATTCAGGTTAAAGAATACAGAAAAAACAAAAAAGAAACAGCACAGACAAACACAAGTACATCAGGGAGTCAATTCAGTTTTATTTATAAAGCATCAAATTACAGCAGTCGCCTCAAAGTACTGAGGTAGGATGAAGGCATTATTTTTAGCAAACAATTGTTGTCTTCGCAGCATATCACTCAGGTACTCTAACTGTAAAGTTGTGTCTACCATATAACTACAGTATGTGGTCCACATACAGCTGTTTTCATGTATTGCCTGATTTACATTTAGAGAGGTGAGTGTTTAGAAACTTTGCTGACCTTCGTCACAGCTGAACTGTAAACTTCTCATAACACCACTGTAAATAACAACCTTCACGATGGCAGAGATCATTTAGAGTCCCACAGAGCAGTGCCAGTCAGTGAGCACGCAGATAGTCAGGAGCCTGGGAAGGGCTCACCTGGTCTTCATCCTGATAACATCTTCATGCATGGGTCCCCCGTGTTCACAGTGCACTGTGAAACCCTGCCACATGGGTGTTCGCTGCATCAACACATCCCCAGGTTTCCGCTGTGGTTCCTGTCCTGCTGGATACACGGGCCCACAAGTCCAGGGTGTTGGTCTTGCCTACGCCACTGCCAACAAACAGGTTGGTAAAGTATTACATGTCATTCAAAGGGTTGCTGTTTAGATTTAGGCAATCTAACAGTAGAAATAACACACAGCGTGTGAAACGGTGTTTACTTGATTAACTTTGAATTGTTGTGTTTTTGTTAGTCCTGTATGAGTCGTTCATGTCCGCAGAGGGAGCAGGTCCTCTTTTACAGACCCAGTATATAAAGCTGCCATGTTTCTCCAGTGGTCCAGAATGGAAAAAATAAACTTGGCTACAGTGAGGGCCTTTCTCTACCCTTTAACTCCCTTTTTTTATGTTGAAGTGACATCCACCCATGTTCTTTTACACCAATCCAACCCACTGGATGGCTTTGCAAAGTATTTTGCACCAGGAAGCATTGTGCTGCAAGTACAGTAGATAAGAGTGGATCATGTCTTGAGTGCCTGTCTGAACTGCGAATTTCATCTGAAACATATTTAGTTTTACAGACTTCTTACTGACAAAAACACTAAAAGGAAAATGTATGCATTTCTTTTCCTTGTAATAGTTTATCATAGGATGGTTTTATCTTTAATCTTGCTGACTTGGGATCAAATTGAGCTTTTTGTTGCCCACAAACAAATTGACTTCACTATACCCACTCGCCCCCCAGTCTCAATGTAAAGATCATTTATGTTATTCAGTGTTTTTTGAAATCTCTGTCCTTTTAAGGTATGCAGAGATATCAATGAGTGTGAAGGTCCCAACAACGGAGGCTGTGTGCCGAACTCTGTGTGCATGAACACACCTGTGAGTATGAAAACTGAATTTTCAGTAAACTGCTGATTAGATCTAAGCCTCTGGTAAAGTCATTCTTTGTGTTGACCTGATAATTTACACTAAAAAACACTATGTGATTTCACAAAACTTAATTAATTTAATTTTCCTATTATTTTGAAAAATGTGAAGTATCAATAAAATCACAAAAGCAGACTGTGAATTAACATTTCTAAATGGCCTGAACATGATTTTTTCATGTTTTCACAGGAAATCAATTATGTTTCCACACAAAAAGAAATACAGTCACAAGAATAACATAATTCCACAAATATGTCATGTTTATTTTAAAGATAAAACTGTTAAATTCCAGTTTATTGATGTAACTACATATCTGAAATCTGATGCATTGAGTGCCTAATGACACAAAAATGTCACATAATTTCACATGGATTTGTTCATTAAATAAAAGATATGTTGTGTCATCATGGAAGTTTTCACCAGAAAAATTGTGGGGGGAAAAAGGAGAACATGCTCCACACAGAAAAGCTCAGCTGGCCATCAGTGGACATTTGTCAAAGCCAAATCTAGGATTATCAGTTTTAATCAACAACCCAAATTGTGTGAACATATGGGTAATATTAGGACCAATATTTCTTCTTTGTTTGCTGTCTGGAGTGCTGTGTTTGAAGTTCCATGCTAACACCACCAATGTGGGCACCTGTGACATGGTGTGATGGTTCTATTAGGGCTCTTTCAGATGTGGTCCCTGTAAGACAGGCTACACCGGGGATCAGCGACAAGGCTGTAAACCTGAGAGAGCCTGTGGCAATGGTCAGCCCAACCCCTGCCACGCCAGCGCAGAGTGCATCATCCATCGAGAGGGGACTATTGAGTGCCAGGTGAGCAAATAAAACTTTCAGATTTCAAATCCTCAGGTTTAGCTTTAGTGTGTTATCAAAGCCATTAAAATATTCCTACCCCATCACTTTGAAACACATCAGTTTTAACCAGATATTGTGAAATCACGGGTCTGTTTGAGGGCTGATGCTCATCTGATATTGTATGGGGCACAAAACAGATCCAATAAAAAGAGTATGTACAGCTCCTGAAACATTTTCCATCCTCACAGTGTGGAGTTGGATGGGCTGGCAATGGCTACATCTGTGGTCCCGACACTGACATTGATGGCTTTCCAGATGAGAAACTGAACTGTCCTGACAGGAACTGCAACAAAGTGAGTCTCCTTCGTATCCACGAGAAGTTTTTGAAAGTTGCTCATATAAAACCACAATTTATTTAGCTGTAAATCTTCAAAGGTCCTATGTAAATGTGGCACAGTAGAAGACTGTGCAGAAGGTTTAAGCAGTAAAAGAATGTACTTTGCATGGTAGGCTGCCTCAGTGTCTTCTGTTTCTTCATGAAGTCGTGACTCCCTGAAAACTCCATCTGTCATGCGTTCGAGGAAACCAGATTATCTGCTGTGAGATTCACTTCATTTGTGGCTGAAGATAATGCAGTTTCACATAACTCTGCCCACAGGTTTAGGGCTATGCTATAAATTTGGCACCAACTCCTGATGGAATCGCAAGATCAGTAAAAACATCTCATGTGCCTAAAAAGTTACACAGAAATCTGCTGTATGTGTTGAAAACTGCCAAACCCTGAACATTTGTAGAGTCTATCTTGTGATCATTCTTTTCTTGTATTGTGAAACTAAATTCAAGCTTGAATCCCCGATCAAAGAGAGCCTAAATCACTTCATATAAAACACCAAGTAATTACTGAGAACTTTAAAACTTACCTGCACTGATCTGTTTGTTTTCCCTTCAGGATAACTGTCTCACTGTGCCCAACTCTGGTCAAGAAGATGCTGACAGTGATGGAATTGGAGACGCTTGTGATGAAGATGCAGATGGGGATGGGATCTTAAATACACAGGTTCATACACAAAGGATACTGATGTAGATTTTTTAAAAAGAGATTAAAACAAATAGACTTATGTGACTAAAACATCTTTTTCACAGGATAACTGTGTGTTGGTGCCCAACGTGGACCAGAGGAACATTGATGAGGATGACTTTGGTGATGCCTGCGACAACTGCCCTGCAGTCAAAAACAATGACCAGAAAGATACAGATGTGGACAAATATGGAGATGAATGTGATGAAGATATTGATGGGGATGGTAAACACTTTGTGCAAATTGATTTTAAAGCTCTACCCATTTATTAGACCTATTTATACATACTCAAAAAGGCAAATCTTCAGTATGTGACACCATCTCAGTTTTAATATGTAATAAAAATTAAATAACAAGATGTACATTTGGGTTAATTATAAACATTGGCTGTTGACAGGCTTATAATTGTGAGTTCCTTGATACATACAGAAAATTAAAGTCATGTGCCGGTCTTGAGGTTACTGTAACATTTCCTAATGTTCCCAATGTTAACACCAGGAATTCCCAATCACCTCGATAATTGCAAAAGGGTCCCGAATGCTGACCAGAAAGATCGAGATGGAGACAAAGTGGGAGATGCCTGTGACAGCTGTCCTTATGTTCCCAACCCTGACCAGGTGAAAAATCTCTTCACACTACTGCACTGCACTGCAGAAAAAAAAAAAAAAAAAAAAATCTGTAATTTTAAATAAATTTTTCCATACAATTGACAAAATTTCCTGTCATTTTTAAATATATGAAATATTAATACATTTACAAAAAAATGACACTGAATTAATAGAGAAGCCCAGACCTCCCTCTCCCCAGCTACCTCCTCCAGCTCATCCGGGGGAACTCCAAGGCGTTCCCAGGCCAGCCGAGAGAGATAATCTCTCCAGTCTGTGCCGGGGCTTCCTCCCGGGACAGACTAAGACATGTTCGAATCACCGCAACTGGCTCCTTTGTGGAGGAGTAGCCACTCTACTCTACAAACCCCACCTGGGAATATCAGGTGGGGTTTGGGGTGGCTGTAGAGCAGGACACCTACTAAGCGGAAGTTTGGTAGTTTGATCCCTGGCTTCATCAGTCTGCTGGAAAATTTCGGGGTGTTTTTTGTTGTTGTTTTTTACACAACAGAAGATTTCCATTCTATTATGACAGTTCTCTGGTGCTCCAGCTGCCAGTATATATTTCCCTTGTTTTAACAGACTTTTTTCTTTTACAGTATACACCAACGTATTGCAAAAAAAAAAAAAAAAAGACCATGGGACTACAGGGGTTGAAAAATGTTTGTCGATATTAACCATTAACAAATTTATTTAAATTTAATCATAATATTGAATCATAAATAACACAAGAGTTTTCATAGCACGTGATGTAAAGGTGACATTAGAAGTACAACTAACAGGGGGAATAGGATTTTACATTAAGCTGCCTTTGCAATAAACATCTATTTAAAGTATCTGAATGAATTTGACTGGTAAGTCTGACCAAATATACAAATATAAATGGAAATAATATGAAAACAAAAAAAAATCTTAAATTGACTTCAGTAAACTTTACTATGTAAAAAGTAAAGGGTTTGTAAAGAAACTAAAATACAATCAACTGAATAATATGCAGAAAATCTTGCTTTTAATGACCTCTAGTGGTTTAACTTCCCCCCCTACTACAGTGATCTAGTGTAGTGTATCTGATTTGAAACATCCTAAAATACAGTGATAATGCTGCCAATGTACATGGTATTATTCAATCCACATTGTCTTCTTAGCTGGGATAATTATTGTGCTTGCTGGCCTTGTTGCCTCCATGCTTGTTCTGATGTGTCGATGGCAGCACAGAGCTTGGAAAATTTCATGTTTGCAACTCATGTCATGTTTCTCAGATGGATGCAGACAATGATTTGATTGGCGACCCCTGTGACACTAACAAGGACAGGTATTGTGGGAGCTCATCAGTCAAGTCTCTTATATTTATCTGTATCTGTTTGCATACTCAAAGTCTGCACATGCATCTAACATCTGTCTCTTGTCCAGTGATGGTGATGGTCACCAGGACTCTCGGGACAACTGCCCAGCTGTCATCAACAGCTCTCAGCTAGATACTGACAAAGATGGAAAGGGAGATGAGTGTGATGATGATGATGACAATGATGGTATTCCAGACCTGCTGCCACCTGGTCCTGATAACTGTCGTCTGATCCCCAATCCTCTGCAGGAGGACTCGGATGGTGTGTAACACTCTTGACATATTAAAGTGGAGGTTCATGTTTTACTTAGGCCTAATATTTATCCATCTTCCCAGGTAATGGTGTGGGTAATGTATGTGAAAAGGATTTCGACAATGACACCATAGTGGACCCCATAGACGTGTGTCCAGAAAATGCTGAGGTCACGCTTACTGACTTCAGGGAGTACCAGACAGTTGTTTTAGATCCAGAAGGAGACGCACAGATTGATCCCAACTGGGTGGTGCTGGAACCAGGTCAAGTGATTAATTTTTTGTGTATTTTCCTGTTGTATTTTTTGTTAGAATAATTTGTCATGAAATTAAATTTGTCTTTAATCCACTGTTCTGTTTGCGTAGGGAAGAGAGATCGTCCAGACTATGAACAGCGATCCTGGTTTGGCTGTTGGTAAAAACATTTGGTATTTACAGGGACAGCTTCAAGAAAATAGAAACCCCTTTAATGTGCGTTTTAAATATAAAGCTGCCATTAGAAGCTGCCTAATTTAAGTATAAAGACTAGAAACAAGTGGAAATAGCCTGGCTTTGTTTAAAGATAACAAAATCCACTTGGGTCATTCCATCTAAAATCAACTCATTTTTTGAATGTTTTCTGCTCGATCATCTCCAATATGCATAAAGTTTTTATGGTACAAAGTTTGAACATATGTAATGATTGCTGTGAAATTTTAGCTTTATATATCAAATATTTCTCAAGAAATATTTTTTTGATAAACAGTCTGTTGATGCACTTTCAGGCCAGTTTTCACACATTGAAATCTGAGGCAATGTTTGAACATGAATATCACAAAAACCATAAAAGATAAAAGCTGGAATTTTCAGTGGTCTTTCTAATAATCAGAATGAATGAGGATCTGTGATTTAGGACAGATAATTTGAAAAAAAAGTCAGAGTATTGGGTAAATAAATTAAAATATGAAAAAAATTCAAGCTATCCTATAAAGTTCCATATTTGAGCACACACTAATAAAAACCTTTACAAAAATGAAGAAAATGCCATTTTCAATCCAATCCAATCCAATCCAGCTTTATTTATAAAGCACTTTAAAATCACCTACAGGGTCCAAAGTGCTGTACAATAATACAATAAAATACATAAACATCTCAATAAATGAATTAAAATACCTAAGAAACACAAAAAAACACAGCTCACAGACTCAGCATTTCACTTAGTGTTAAAAGCCAAAGAAAAAAGTGCTGAGCTCAAACCTAGTTTTAGGCACCGTCAGAAGCAGCTGGTCTGTGACTGGGTGGGAGTGTAAGAGTGTAGCAGCTCAGAGAGATAAGGTGGGGCAAGTCCATTTAGAGATTTAAAAGCAAATAAAAGAATTTTTAAATGGATCCTAAAATGAACAGGCAGTCAGTGAAGTGAAGCAAAAACAGATGAAATGTGGTCATGTTTGCAGGTACCAGTTAAAGGCTGCCCAGCAGCATTCTGCACCAGTTGAACGCAAGCAATAGAGGACCCACTAAGCTCTATATAAACTGCGTTACAGTAATCCAGCCAAAGTCCAAAGTCTTGCCTCTGGAGAATTGGCTTTATTAGAGAGCCCAGATCTACCAAAGGGGTCACTGCATTGTTACCAAAAACCATCACCTCTGTTTTTTTCTCACTGAAGCTCAGAAAAATTTAGAGCAAACCATGCCTTAATGTCACCTAAGCATTTAAGTAATTGTGCCACTGAGTCCTTCCTTTTAAGAGGCACACATATCTGGCTGTTATTTGCATAGCAGTGGAAAGAAATACCATATTTTCTAAGTATGGAGCCCAGCGGTAATAGATAAAGAGAGAAAAGGAGTGGGCCTAGAACCAAGCCCTGTGGTATTGCACACACAAGTGGAGCAGAGGAGGGCACAAACTCACCAAGACCAACACAGAAACTCCCACTATCCAAGTATGACTCAAACATCTCAGAGCTGTGCCCCTGATTCCTGCCCACTGTTACAGACGAGAGATTAAAATTTTATGGCCCACTGTCCACTATATATATATATATATATATATATATATATATATATATACACCTCTCAGTATTTTTTAAACTTCAGCAGAATTGTCAGACTTCTGAATGAAAAATATGCACATATTTAACAAAATTATTTTGTGAGTTAAAAATTAAGAGTACCAACTGGAAACTCTAGAATTTTGTTCTATTTGGATAGGACAATTTACTGATCTTTTTGTTTTTGTGGTGCAGTCCATCATGAAATTTGAATGAAAATAGTATTTTCATTTTTGTGACTAAGAATTTCATGTTGAAAAATGTTCTACGTGCTTTCTTTAGCAGTATTGTGAAATTCAGCTATATAGCATTCAGTACTTGTCATTAGTTGTCTTTTGCAGTGTGAAGTATTTTTTTTACTAGTGTGTGTTCAAATATGGGAATGTTTTAAATAGACAATACTCAGACATGTTTTAAATTTTCTATCCCAAATTACAGAGCCTGACTCATTTTGATGGTAAGAAAGACCAGTGAAAATTTCACTCTTATCTTCAATAGTTTTTGAGATTTTCATGTTAAAATATTGCCACAGATTTTGATGTGTGAAAAAAATAGTCTGCAAATGAGTCGACAAACCATTTTTCAAAAAGATATGTCTAGAAAAGTAAAGTCAAGTTGAAGCTAAAATTTCACAACGCTCATTATATATGTTCAAACTTTGGGCCACAAAATTTCTATGCATATCAGAGACGGTCGAGCAGTTGGCCCGTGTTGATTGGAGCTGGAATGGTCATCAGGCCACGGGCTGTAGCTGTAATTTACTCCACATATATCCATAACTTCTGCCCTATACTTTAAAACAAACTCTGATGCACAATAATTTGTCCTGCAGGTTACACGGCTTTCAGTGGTGTGGATTTTGAAGGAACATTTCATGTTAATACGGTAACGGACGACGACTATGCTGGTTTTATATTTGCATACCAGGACAGCTCCAGTTTTTACGTGGTGATGTGGAAGCAGGTGGAACAGATCTACTGGCAGGCAAACCCATTCAGAGCTGTAGCAGAACCAGGCATCCAACTGAAGGTACTCCACATTTAATCCATAATTATATTGCTTTATGGAGTTGATTTTTCCTGCAGTACTTTCTAGTAGTTTCATAGTGGAGGAGTATTTTCACAGCCTGACAACTGAAAATCTGCCCTTACAGCTAACCTATAAAACCTTAATAACCTTTTTGTTACACTTATAACACTTATAAATCCTCTAGAAATGATAGTAAAATGGTAGTAAAGCTGATGCTTATCTGCAGAATAAGTAAACACATATAACTATTCATCTCTAATTAATGGAACAAAAATGATGAATTTTTGTCTTCTTTTTTTCTTAAAGGCAATAAAATCAAACACGGGTCCAGGTGAAAACCTGCGGAACGCCTTGTGGCACACGGGTGATACCACTGATCAGGTGAAACTCCTGTGGAAAGATGCTCGCAATGTTGGCTGGAAAGATAAGACTTCGTACCGCTGGTTCCTCCAGCACCGGCCTGCTGATGGCTACATCAGGTACTGTGGCTAAGTCAAATGACTGTGACAGTTTTAAAAGCCACAAGCTGATATTGTTTTCATCTTATGAGTGTGAGTGTGTGTGTGTGTGTACTAGTATAGCCATCTTAACGAGGACTAGTTTGCATTTTAGACCATTAGATTCGGGACATTTTGGAAAAGGTCACTGAACAAACTGCTCTCCATCACAGACAAGCCATCACATCTGCTTCCCTCCACATGACAGAGACAGCCAAGCTCCTTCTCCCTCAGACTTTTTCTACCCCACTGCAATAAAGAGCACTTAAGGAAATCATTCCTAATAAAATTATAGCAGCTCTTGTTTTTGTGACATATGAACACACCTGTCAGGTCACAAGTTTCCACACATTTTTCTGTATTATACCTGCAGTTTCTTAGATTTATAGTGTACATATTATTAATGCCATATGCACTGCCCTTTTGCACAGTGTCTTTTTTTTTTTATCACTGTTGTATATTTAAATACTTTTTGCACTACTTTACATAATAAGGCCTTCACTGTGGCACTGTGATGTTTCTAATGTAAATTATACTATTTTTACTCTTTATCCTGCTGCTGAAACACAGTCACTTCTCTTGTAGGACCAATAAAGTATTTATCTATAATAACGTAGTAATGACAGTTGACTTTTAATGGGTTAGATACATGGTTTTAAGTCACTTCTGACCTCTAAATATGTACAGCAAATCTAAATATAATCCATTCAATATTTTTTTTAATATTTCAATAAAAGTCCAAAATTTGAATCTGTCAGTAAAAAAAAAAAAAAACACTGCCAAAGTATAACTAAAATAAGTAATCTTGCAACTAATTTACTAATACTTTGTTTTTTTTAATGTCATGCTGCTCACTACCCTTTGTTGGTTTGCAGAGTTCGTTTCTACGAGGGCACTCAAATGGTAGCGGACACGGGTGTCATCATAGATGCGACGATGAGAGGAGGAAGACTGGGAGTCTTCTGCTTCTCCCAGGAGAACATTATCTGGGCCAACCTGCGTTATCGCTGCAATGGTGAGTGAGGTGTTCAGAAGGCTTGAGAGGCTGGACTGTGGCTACAAAGTGCTTTTCATTTATTCAGCAATGTTCCTCTGCCAAGGAAGGAGCCAGTGCCATTTGTTTCTCTGTTAGCAAGATGAAGCTAGAAATACCAAGCCAAATTTCACAAAGCAAGGAAAAAGATCCCATTAAATTTAGGTGCCTATGTTTAGATTATTTTCCTAAATATTTAATAACCTTGCAGAGTATTTGCTCTCCCAGTGCCATTCTACAGTGCCTTGCAAAAGTATTCGGCCCCCTTGAACTTTTCAACCTTTTGCCACATTTCAGGCTTCAAACATAAAGATATAAAATTTGAATTTTTTGTGAAGAATCAACAACAAGTGGGACACAATCGTGAAGTGGAATGAAATTTATTGGATGTGTCAAACTTTTTTAACAAATAAAAACTGAAAAGTGGGGCGTGCAATATTATTCGGCCCCCTTGCGTTAATACTTTGTAGCGCCACCTTTTGCTGTAATTACAGCTGCAAGTCGCTTGGGGTATGTCTCTATCACTTTTGCACATCGAGAGACTGAAATTCTCGCCCATTCTTCCTTGCAAAACAGCTTGAGCTCAGTGAGGTTGGATGGAGAGCGTTTGTGAACAGCAGTCTTCAGCTCTTTCCACAGATTCTCGATTGGATTCAGGTCTGGACTTTGACTTGGCCATTCCAACACCTGGATACGTTTATTTGTGAACCATTCCATTGTAGATTTGGCTTTATGTTTTGGATCATTGTCTTGTTGGAAGATAAATCTCCGTCCCAGTCTCAGGTCTCTTGCAGACTCCAACAGGTTTTCTTCCAGAATGGTCCTGTATTTGGCCCCATCCATCTTCCCATCGATTTTGACCATCTTCCCTGTCCCTGCTGACGAAAAGCAGGCCCAAACCATGATGCTGCCACCACCATGTTTGACAGTGGGGACGGTGTGTTCAGGGTGATGAGCTGTGTTGCTTTTACGCCAAGCATATTGTTTTGCATTGTGGCCAAACAGTTCGATTTTGGTTTCATCTGACCAGAGCACCTTCTTCCACATGTTTGGTGTGTCTCCCAGGTGGCTTGTGGCAAACTTTAAACAAGACTTTTTATGGATATCTTTGAGAAATGGCTTTCTTCTTGCCACTCTTCCATAAAGGCCAGATTTGTGCAGTGTACGACTGATTGTTGTCCTATGGACAGACTCTCCCACCTCAGCTGTAGATCTCTGCAGTTCATCCAGAGTGATCATGGGCCTCTTGGCTGCATCTCTGATCAGTCTTCTCCTTGTTTGAGATGAAAGTTTAGAGGGACGGCCAGATCTTGGTAGATTTGCAGTGGTCTGATACTCCTTCCATTTCAATATGATTGCTTGCACACTGCTCCTTGAGATGTTTAAAGCTTGGGAAATCTTTTTGTATCCAAATCCGGCTTTAAACTTCTCCACAACAGTATCTCGGACCTCCCTGGTGTGTTCCTTGGTCTTCATGATGCTCTCTGCACTTGGAACAGAACCCTGAAACTATCACAGAGCAGGTGCATTTATATGGAGACTTGATTACACACAGGTGGATTCTATTTATCATCATCAGTCATTTGGGACAACATTGGATCATTCAGAGATCCTCACTGAACTTCTGGAAGTAAAGGGGCCGAATATTATTGCATGCCCCACTTTTCAGTTTTTTATTTGTTAAAAAAGTTTGACACATCCAATAAATTTCATTCCACTTCACGATTGTGTCCCACTTGTTTATTCTTCACAAAAAATTCAAATTTTATATCTTTATGTTTGAAGCCTGAAATGTGGCAAAAGGTTGAAAAGTTCAAGGGGGCCGAATACTTTTGCAAGGCACTGTAGCTGTTGAATCCAGACGTCTCTGGTGTTGCCTAGTTTGGTCATTTGTGGGGTTTTTTTTTGTCTGTTTCAGTATTTCTAGTTAGTTAACCAATTATCTGCTGACTTGGAAGTATGCTATTATTATTAGAGGCATGAATGCTGCCATAAACGTGTGATTTTTCAAACTAAATCGTAAACGTACTTTCTACTGTGTCCCTTCAGACACTCTTCCAGAGGACTTTGACACCTACAGAGCCCAGCAGGTCCAGCTAGTAGCCTGATGACAACAAACAAGCCCAAACAACACTTTCCAACGCACAGCTGGGTCTCAGAGGGAAAATCATCATGGCGATAAAGTCGAATTAAAACTCCGACATTAGTGTTAGAAATGTCTCCAGTGAGAACTGATTGAGTGTGCTACACAACTGGAACTGTAACAGCTGTAAAAAGTCATCATAGGGAAGTGGTATCATAACATCAGATGTTTTAATTGTTTAGCTGTTACCAAATTTTATATGTTTCTACAAAATACGGTCCACTGTGTATTTACATTTTTATTTCTACTACAGGAAGACAACCTGCAAAGATTTGACTGTCACTAAATAAATATGTAAATAAATGTGAACTTTAATAATTTCTTGTCGTGCATGAATTTACTGTAGTTGTAAAGATGATAATGCGTATTCAAACCATAGATTTTTGTTTTGATGTTTTTCTGAAACCAGAACACTGGAAATTCATCAGCTGTCAATCACAAGGCAGTCACTCCCCAAAGCACGCAGTGCTTTTCTCTCTATTTTACTCTAAATGGAAACACAAATTAAAAAGTGAAAATTATATTGTATTAAACAAGACTTAAAACTAGTGCCTGAAACAATTAACATATGAGTAACGTGTTTACTGTGGACACAAATCAAGTGAGCAGTGGGGTCATTTTCTCATGGACTTCAATACAATTAGCCTTATTTTTGCAACAAGAAGAGTCGCCCCCTGCTGAGCATTAGAAAGAATGCAGGTTTAAATAATTTAAGAATTGGCTTGTCTTTTCAGACCCAGAGGATACTTTTTTATTTTATTATTATTTTTTTTTATAGTAGAGTCTATACCAAGGTAAGATAAATGTAGCTTTTAGTAGCAAAAATATAGACTTCAATAAACTTAAAAAAATCAAAAATGGTGTCTGCGAATCACATCTTTTTGTCATGAAATTTGCCAGTTTTACAAAAAGGGCTTTATAGGTATTAAATATTAAATAAGAATGATGCTCCTCTATTACATAATACCTACACTCCAAAAAAAAGCCCAAATGCATGATTTTAAGTAACAGACTTGACTTTTTTTTTTCAAACTCAACGGCTTTTAGTGGAAATTAACATTCTGAACAAGTCACAAGCATGCACATATCCAAAATAATTTTTAAATTTGCATTTGGAAATACAGATTACAAAATAGAAACAATAGCAAAGACAATATACAACAGGATTGAAACATCATGCATGTCCACAGCAACACGCTGTGATGTCACACTCGAGAGTTTCTTTTTAATCGGCATATTCTGCAAATCAAGACTATGTGCAGAGAAAAATCTGTCTTCCACATTCAATTTAATTGACTTTTTTTCATCTTATAAACAAATGGTCACGTAAAGAGAATCACATGGCAACAAATAAATAACTACAGTTCTTTTACTACAACTTACAGGACAACAGTGATATAATTCTATTCTCACTAGAAGCTTTAAGTGGAACTTAAACTTTTTTTTTTTCCAGAGCCTTTTACATGTTTTAGCGAACTGTAGAGTCATTTATAAAACCCCATATTATTAAAGGGACATTTTATTCAAACCTAAAACTCTCAGGGACAAGCAGTACAGACTGAGCAGCAACTCTTTTCTGGTATTCTGGGACTGATGGCATCACTCACACTTTTTCAGCTTGACACAAATTTAGCTTTTATGCCTTTTTAACAGACAAAACAAAACAACAACAAAAATAGGGCTGCGCCGAGAAGTACCTCAAGTAAGTGGCATCTCAGACTAAAACAAGCAGAAGTCTCAAAACTAAATAGTGGACAAGACATAAAAATACATTTTCAGATGATCTGTGCATCTCTTATTTGAAAAAATGGACCACCAGCTTTCCACATTTCACCATTTAGTCTCAGAATTTTGTGAAATTACTTCAAATCTGATTAAGAAAAATGACATTTTTAGTCTCTTTTACTAATTTTGAACTCAAGTGTATTAGCTGCCATACATGAAGTCAAGTCTTTTACCAGAGTTATAATTACTTTAAGATAAACAATTAAAAAAGGCATATAACACTCTTCATTTTATTCATCAATTTCTAACTAGTGTGATTTCAGTTTGTGTTCTCCAGTACGAGTACATGCAGTTTTACACCTTTTTTTTTAAAACTATTAGGCCCATATTAGGTAGATATTTTAGGCAGGAGAAAATAAGGTAAAATAAGTAACCTATATTTTGGATTTTCAGCAACTGTAATGAAGTAAGATTATGTCGCAGCACTGCACAGTACTGTTAGTAGCAGCACAAGTATTTAATGGCTCAGTCACACTAGAGTAAAAACAGGACGGCAACCTGTTGGCTGGCCAGTGCAATAATTTTTTTGCTGTTGGAGACCAACTGCAAGTAGTTGTATCTAAGGTTGAGCATGCAGCATCTTTAACCTGGGTGACTTCTGCACAGGTCGCCTAGCGGGAGGCAACCCGTCTCCAAAAAAAACGTGGCCCAGCTGCAGTCAGACAGATTGTCAAAGATTTTCAAATAACTGCTAATTTACAAATGCAGACAGGTCGCCAAAACACTTTGCAATCAATCTGAGTCAGTCTGCACTGAGGGTAACTCATCTGCGAGGGGGACTTGACTCATCTGGTTGTATTCTGGTTATATTCTCTGAGGTTCTGGCTGGACTCTGAATTATTTAGTTAATATGAATTTCTGTTTAATGTGAATTTATATGCATGTAAATGGTAAAGAGATTTGAAATTTTCAGTGATTTATCAGTTAAGTACTGTATTATCACAAACAGATGGCATGTTACTGCCAACTTGACCCATTCAATCGCAAACTGATAGCAGCCTGACTCCATCTTACTGCCACCAAAGTAGCTTTAAAGACGGCAACTGACTGTTAAGTGGTTGCAGATCTGGTTCCAATCTTTGAGTAACTATTTCAAATGCAACAAGCTTGCAGACGTGGTCAGCCACGGTCTCCCAACCACTATTTTCTCTAGTGTGACTTTAGCATAGGATTCAAACTGCTTCACTTGAGTATTTTTAAGATTGCAGCTAAATACTAAGGCCAATCAGTCACTGTTTGAATGACTCAATGTGATTCGGGGGAAATGACCAACAAAGAAATACATTCGGAGTGCCTTTTCTTTCTAACACAAGCATGCAAGCTGCACCAGAGTAAGCCCTTTCTAGTTTTGCATCCCCTAAGATCTTCACAGATTAAAAAACAAGACAAGCCAAAATATAGTTTACAAAGGAAAATAGAGAATTCATCTTTTCTTTGACATGAAAATATTTCCGGAGTATACATCTGGTGTGAAACAGTCAGCATTCACGTCAGGCAGAACAGTCTCTGCTTAAAAGCCAGGAAATCACAAATAAAGTGCGAAGCAACTAGTGGTCTAAACTTTGCACACAAAAACAGAAAACAAACAAAAAACAAAAAAACAAAACAAACAATTGCATTTTACCCAGTCCAGGACCTGACATGATAGGCAGCAGCAACAAAAACAATCATATCTGGTGTCTTAAAATGCACTCCACTTCAGCATAGCGAGATCAAAGTCCTGTAAATAACATGTTACAATAATCTGCTCAATGTGTCTATCATGTCATGCAGTTGACTGCGTAACACAGAAGCTTCAGAAGACTCAAGTTCATATATGCAAACGATCAGTGCACGTGCCAATCTGCAACTTCCGCATGACAGATCCTGCATTGAGTTTCTCGACAAAGCCACGGAGGGGCCGGAACGACTGCAAGGTCTTTCTATACAAGAATCGACCGCTTATACTCGTGCGCAGAGAGATGCTACAGTAGGAGGAGAAAGCGTGGAATAAGCAACAGTCTGATTCCTTAAAAGGGGAAAAGGGGCAAATGAAGGAGCAGAGAGAGAGAAATGGAAGCCTGGACCCATCTGTGATGGACTCTGCTCCAAATATCATCGGGTCATTTGGCAAAGGGTTAAAACTAGGACACTGCCACTTAAAATACATTCTTTTATCATTCATGAAGTAGCATTGTACAGAGATGGAGGTAACAGAGTCACTTAACAGGAGTTCACTGTCGCACAGGAGAAACCCTTACATGCATCCCTTTAGACTTTGTGATAGCGTATGTTACACAAATCAAACCTGCAGAGCTTTAGAAGGCCTTCATTTAGAGGTTTTTGACTGTCGGTTAAGTCATGCATTTTGTTTCAGCTATAGCATATGTACAAGGTCAGTGAATCGATGACTAGTATTCAGCAGGATGAAAGAAAGGAGATAACAGGAAAGATCAAATCACTGGCATTATTGGCAGCACAACAGTGCGCACAACACCCAATATCTTTTAGGTACACAAACCTTTGGAAACGTGATCTGTAGAGAATGAATTCTACACGTTTGTTTCAGAAACTTCAAGGAAAAATCCAACATTAGTTGCTTTACATGAAGCTGAATTTGTGTTTCATCTTAGTGGTATGTTTTTCTTTGTCTTGTGAGTAATGCAAAAGTTCCTTTAGGGTCAGAGGGAAAGGGTTTCTTTCCAGAGCAGCAATTTTGCACCACGTTCAACAGTCACACAGGAAGAAATTCACTGCAGCAGAGGGAGAGATTCGAGAGAGAGAAAAAAAAATCAGGATTGTTAGTGTTAGGGAATGAAAAGGCCAAGTGGAGGAAAGGTATAACTTCAAAGTAAAGCTGGATTTATGCTTCTCTGGCATTAAAATGAATTAGTATTCCAGGGCACGATTGCACTAGTTGATTGTCATTAGCACCACCACAACACGATATCCTCCAGGTATTCAATCCTGATGGTTTACACTTTCTAGAGTAGAACTACAATGTTAAAGTCTTCAAAAGATTTAGTCTCATTCAAGGTTTTGTCTGAAAATTTAAGTGAGATTGGCATCATTTAACATAAACTAGAAAACCCTTAAAACATTATCCTGCCTGCATGAAATTTACCATCTCTGACCTTTGGGATTCCAGCATAATCTGCAATAAGAGATGAGATTGCAATGATGAGGTTTCTCTTAACAAAACCAAACAAAACCTAACATGCACCAACATCTCTAAAGTCTATCTGTAATATAAAAGTAAAGCCGCCCAGGCTAATCAGTCACACTGCTTGTGCCCATGTGTTACATTTCTGAGGAGGTACAAGTCAGTCGTAGTGTAAAGAGCTTCCATCATAAAAGAAGCATAAACCCAGCTTAACTTATGAATTCTGTAAACCAATAAGACATCAGGTGGATTTTTCCTTTAAGCATCATTTTTTTGTCTCATTTGCATAGGAATCACAGGCCCATTGAAGGCAAACAAAACCACTGATGGAGGTTTAAAGCAGACAATAAAACGCTTCAACTGAGACAAACTGTCCAGCTGTAGAGGTAAACCAAACGTGATTCCTTTTTCAGCAGGGGGATTTGGGAACTCTTCCCATCAGCGCTTTGAGTAAAAATATTACATCTGTACATTAACATTACAATATAACAAACATGATCCCACAGATTACACGTGACTCTCAGGGAAACTCTGACAAAAAGTTTAGGCAGACTGACCGACCCCGAATGAGAAGTTGCGCTTAAAGCCTGCCCTACATATTCAATCCCTTCTGCTCAGTTCCTGGGGAGAAGGGATTGTGTCGTGGAGCTGAAAGGGTGATGTAAATGATTTTACTCCACTACATCCCTGATTTGCTTGGTGACCATTTTGTTGTTGAAAAATTAGATTGCATACAACAGTTAGTATATAAATAGTCTCAGATTTTTTCTTAATCAGAACCTTTTTCTACACAGCCATTATACATCACGTTATACAAAACATATCCTTAAATTCATAAACTCTAAAATTGGAAGTGTGGAGCTTATGAAAACAATTTGGAGGCATTGAGAATCTTAAGTATCCTTTCATCCACCTTTAATCTAAGTAGTTTAGCAAGAAATACACACAAGCCAAAGGTCAGTTGCATTTTTGTTAGAGCTTCCCTGTAAAGGAGCAAAAGCCTCCCCATAATTGCACTCCATCTCAAATACTTCAAAGCCTCCTTTGATATATATATTTTTTTGTTTTTTTTGCCCCACTTTAGAAAACATCCAACAATTTGGCTATAAAGTGTACCGCTACAAAATACAGTACATTGATCTGTTAAACCTTACACAACGTAACCACAAATATCACTGACCAAAAGTTTCTCTCAAATACAAGAAAATGTTACATTTAGTTACGAAAATACGTTGTCACATTAGACACTTAAGTAGAACAGCAGAATACTCCTGTAAGGCAAAATCAGGTGATTTCACAGTGACGACTTAAAAAGATTTTAGTGATTTCTGGTTTAAAAACAGACACCTTCCTTTACTGAGAAGGGGGTCAGTCTGAATATATATATGTATATATTCTGGCTTTTCATTGGCAGAAAATAAATTTGGATGCTTTTTTTGTTCTAGTTAAACTTAAATACCTGATGATTTTCTCAGAAAAAGATCATGTGGCTTAAAGCCGACACATTTCTGGAGCACGCAACATTTTCTGAAGCGGTGCTAAAAACTGTCATATTTGGATTGGATGGTTGGGCTGCAGCATGGTTAACGTTCACCATATCTTATATCAGAAAATGGCACACTGAACACCAAAGGGCAACTATGGGGAGGTTTTGCACTCCTTGATAAATCAAATAGCTTAATAAACACATTTATAAATATGTTAGTAATTAATAAATAGACACAAATTACATCAGTGCAATTTTACACTATGCCTACAGAAAAAACATTTTGGCATTAAATTTAAAATTATGAAATGGAATATAAAATCTTTAACCAAATAAATAAATAGAACATATAAATAGATGAAGCATAAAAACATATAGTACACAATGAAAATAACATTTGGTTGTCAAAAATAAAGCTTTGAGTGTGAAATAGAAAGCCGTTATGGCATGATGGGAAAACCGTTGTGTTTCATTGCAAGGTACAAGCAATGCGACCATGTTTTTTTTTTTTGTTTGTTTGTTTGTTTTTAAACATGGCCATTTATGTCGGGTATGGTTTTGCCCAATGTCCTAGCAGCTTCCTGCTACAAGCAAATATCAACAAAATAAATATTAAAGTGGATATGAAAAGAAAACAAAAACGGTCAAATGTGCGTTTTTGGAATATATGTGGCATGTAATGGTACACTGTAAACACAGTAGGCTAGCAAAAGCGCTGAGCGACCAATCTCATTCAAAACGACAGCGAGGCAATCCCCCGGCAAGCCGCTGGATGTCTTTTTCCCCTGTTGTCTTTTGGTGCTGCATCGTTTCAAAGGGCGAAGTCGGACAGCTGGACGGCCATGCAACAAGGAAGAGGGTTCATCCTGCCCTTTGGTTCTCTCCATTAATAAGTTTTCTCTCTTTTTTTTTCCCCCGCTTTGTTTCACAGTCAGCACCTCATGTTACAGCCTGTCCATTCTAAAAGTGTCCTCTGTGGCAGGGTCGGCGAGCACCATGTCGGGATCATTGAGCATGTGCAGTCCATCCAGGGTGAGCGGGTCGATCTTCAGCTCGTCCAGAGGAAACTGAGAATCTGCGTCGAAGCTGACGTCGCCAACTCCAGCCAGAGAGTTGGTCAGCTCTTTGGAGAGGCTTGGCGGAGACTCGCCTGTGACTGAGAAATATGACAGCTGAGAAAGAAGGGCAGGCCCGGCAGGAATCAAATCAACATTTTTACATTTTACACTAATGAAGTCTGTCCGACTAAATGGGTATGTGTCCAGAGTTGGGGCAAACATATTCTCAATAGGGCATACATTTCATATGGGGACAAATATTTGTTATGCTAGCTTGTCTAAGATGAATGAATTATCCATGTAATGTAGCAAAATACTGTCTTGAGTAGATGAGATCTGCCAAATTGGCCAAATTTCTGGTAAATTAGCTTGCCATTTTTACCATTTTTAAATTACTTTATTAGCTAATATTATAAACTAACCATCACCACATTCAAGCAACATGACCAAGTTTAAAGCTAGCTACCTAACCATGGCTTGTTTGCTAATGTTATCACTGGCAAAACTAACCAACCAACCAACCAGTCCATCCATCCAACTTCTTAACTGCACACCCAATTCAGGGTTGTGGGCAGGCTTGAGAGGCAGAGTACACCCTGGACAAGTCATTAAGTCTACCAGCAGGCTAACAAAATAAAATATGTTACAATCTTTAATATAATGATTATGACTAGTGCTTCCACCTCACAATAATACTGTACTGCATAGCCATGCCTACTGAGTTCAGCCACATGTAGCAATCTGATAGATATGCATATATTCTTTATCATATATTCTTTATCAGTATCACATTGGCCTGCTTCTAAGAACTAATTTTGCATCTCTTTTTCCCGCCTGCGATGTGCGGGGAAAAGAGTGGATTGGTAGGATGGATGCGGGAGAAGATGCGGAGGGAGACCTGCACAGGTGAGCTGACAATGCATCCCTTCGTCACACAGCAGGAGCAAAGTCCTGACAACAGAACACACCATGAGCACCGTAACACAGACAGTGAACTTTATAAGAGGCAAAGCTTTAAATCACTGGCAGTTTCAGAGGAAAAAGCTTCTGAGTTTGGTGACGTGCCTTATACATAGGTGCGATGAGCTACCTGAGGAAATCTGTCAACTTCATGAAAGGTAAAGGAAAAGTCTCAGCATCCATACGTCTGTGGAGCTTTGGGGCGGGATCGTGTTATTAAGCGTGTGATTGCCAAAATAAATAAATAAATAAATAAATAAAATCAGAGCAGGTCTCAACCGCTGTGTTGACAGCTGTGCTTTATGCTGAGAAACTGGACACACTGGGCAGTTTACGCAGCGTTTTTCTGACTGTGAATCGTAGAAATTTAGTTTTTACCTGAAAAATTTGCAAATTTTCATCAGCTTGAAATATATTCATTTTTCCTAATGTTATTTTGGAGGAAAATATCATTTTATATTTTATTTAATGTGTTGAGGAAAAGGTTGCCATATTCTGACCATTCAAATTCATATTGCTGATTAAAATTATCATTTTTAATTCTGTTCGGCCCGCGACTCAGACTGTGTCTTCAATTTTGGCCCATCGTATGATTGAGTTTGACACCCTTGGACTAAAGTAATGGAGGTGGTGGGCGTGACCAAAAATAGATGGGATGCAGCATAATTACTGATAGGTTTTAGCTTTTGACTGACAGATTACAAGCACAATAGGCAGACATGCATTTTGGATGACTGACAGAACATCCATTAACCTTCTTGTCTAGTTTTGTCTCATCAACGAAAACTCACAGACGTCTCGTTATGTTTTAGTCATCAAAGAGCCATGTTTATCTCGTCATCGTCTCGTTATCGTCATGAAAAAAGGGTCGTCAACAAAATCATTTCGTCATTGTTAACGAAAACAACACTGTTTACTAGATTTCAAAATGATTTCACTAGCTAAAATAAACAATGTTACTTGTTAATTAGCTGATTTAATGGAACAAAACAAATGTGTATAACTAAAGGATGCTTGCATAAGTCACTGTAAAATGTGAGATGTGCTCAAATTATGTTATCTCTGGAAATTTCTGCAAAAAGCAAAGAAACTGCTCTCTTTGCCACTACAGTCATCTTGGTTGCCATTACATTTACCTACTCATGCTCAGACAGACAGTATATGCATTGGTTTCTCAGTTGCAGTAAAACATACAGTGGGTACAGAAAGTATGCAGACCCCTTTAACTTTTCACTCTTGTTTCATTGCAGCCATTTGCTAAAATCAAAAAAGTTCATTGTATTTCTCATTAATGTACACTCAGCACCCCATCTTGACAGAAAAAAAACCCAGAAATGTAGAAATTTTTGCAAATTTATTAAAAAAAGAAAAACTGAAATATCACATGGTCATAAGTATTCAGACCCTTTGCTCAGTATTGAGTAGAAGCACCCTTTTGAGCTAATACAGCCATGAGTCTTCTTGGGAATGATGAAGTTTTTCACACCTGGATTTGGGGATCCTCTGCCATTCTTCCTTGCAGATGCTCTCCAGTTCCATCACGTTGGATGGTGAACGTTGGTGGACAGCCATTTTCAGGTCTCTCCAGAGATGCTCAGTTGGGTTCAGGTCAGGGCTCTGGCTGGGCCAGTCAAGAATGGTCACAGAGTTGTTCTGAAGCCACTCCTTTGTTATTTTAGCTGTGGGCTTAGGGTCATTGTCTTGTTGGAAGGTGAACCTTCAGCCCAGTCTGAAGTCCTGAGCACTCTGGAAGAGGTTTTCTTCCAGGATCTCTCTGTACTTGGCCGCATTCATCTTTCCTTCAATTGCAACCAGTCGTCCTGTCCCTGCAGCTGAAAAACACCCCCATAGCATGCTGCTGCCACCACCATGTTTCACTGTTGGGATTGTATTGGGCAGGTGATGAGCAGTGCCTAGTTTTCTCCACACATATCATTTAGAATTAATGTCAAAAAGTTCAATCTTCATCAATTCAATTCAATTCAATTTTATTTATATAGTGCCAAATCACAACAAACAGTCGCCTCAAGGCGCTTTGTATTGTCGGTAAAGAACCTCATCAGACCAGAGAATCTTATTTCTCATAGTCTCGGAGTCCTTCATGTGTTTTTTGGCAAACTCTATGCGGGCTTTCATATGTCTTGCACTGACGAGAGGCTTCCGTCGGGCCACTCTGCCACAAAGCCCCAACTGTTGGAGGGCTGCAGTGATAGTTGACTTTGTGGAACTTTCTCCCATCTCCTACTGCATCTCTGGAGCTCAGCCAAAGTGATCTTTGGGCTCTTTTCCCACGATTGCTCAGTTTGGTTGGACGGCCAGTTCTAGGAAGAGTTCTGGTCATCCCAAACTTCTTCCATTTAAGGATTATGGAGGCCACTGTGCTCTTAGGAACCTTGAGTGCTGCAGAAATTATTTTGTAACCTTGGTCAGATCTGTGCCTTGCCACAATTCTGTCTCTGAGCTCCTTGGGCAGTTCCTTCGACCTCATGATTCTCATTTGCTCTGACAGCACTGTGAGCTGTAGGCTCTTATATAGACAGGTGTGTGCCTTTCCTAATCAAGTCCAATCAGTTTAATTAAACACAGCTGGACTCCAATGAAGGAGTAGAACCATCTCAAGGAGGATCAGAAGAAATGGACAGCATGGGAGTTAAATATGAGTGTCACAGCAAAGGGTCTGAATACTTATGACCATGTGATATTTCAGTTTTTCTTTTTTAATAAATTTGCAAAAATTTCTACATTTCTGTTTTTTTCTGTCAAGATGGGGTGCTGAGTGCACATTAATGAGAAATAAAATGAACTTTTTTGATTTTAGCAAATGGCATGAAACAAAGAGTGAGAAATTTAAAGGGGTCTGAATACTTTCCGTACCCAGGGTATGCATACAGTAACCGCAGTATATGCAACATAACAGGACAGTGTTGTTTATATCTCATCACAGTATTGACAGATTCCTGGTGGTTATGCAGAGAGCCTTTAGTGTAACAAAGGGGAAACACACAGGTGCTGTGGGTACCTGTTAGGATGATGTTGGGGATGTTGCTGTGGCTGCTGTAGCCGAGCTGCTGAGAGTCTGGTAGGCTGCTTCCAGTGAGGCCCATCATGGCTGCCTGTGTGTAGTTGAGGGTGGAGCACTGGTTGTAAAGGCTGTTGGAGCTGATGGGGTTTTCAATCATGTTGAACTGCTCGAGCTAAAAGGCACAGTTGGAGATGTTACATGCAGTAAGGTGAGAGACAATCTAAAGAAAGCTTTTTATTTGTGCGTTCTGTGTCACCTGATGAGAGAGAGCGTTGGTCTGCCTCGACGCCAACTGCTGATCATAAAAGGAGTCACCGAATATGCTGCCTACCACAGGGATGTGCTGGAGGAAGAGAAATAATCCAAAAATTAAAATAAATAAATATATAAAATCAGAAAAACACTATGACAGTAGCTACAATTAGAAGACACAAAATTTGCAGAGAGGGAAATTATCTGAGTTCACAAGCAGACACTTCAGCAATGAATTAACAAAAAACACAAGCAACACACCAAGTCACACAGCTGTCAGAGTGAGCAGTGAATAAAGCGAATGGACCTCGTGAGCAGAACTGTCGTGGTTAAAAACAAAAAGAGGCTGAGAAAGAGAGAGGTAAAAATGCCATTCTTTAATGATTACTTTATTACTCAAATTTAACACACAATTAATTAGTTTAATTAAAAATGACAAACTAAAAAACAGGATGGAGCTGTGAACATGGCGTGTCAGTTCGTCCCATCCCTGTGGATAGGACACACAACACTGCAGTGATGTGAAGACCGCCACAGCCCTGTTCACAGCCTAGTAAAAAAGACTCCAGTAGACAGCAGAACAAGTAGACTTTCTAGTAGACAAGATCTAACTTTTACATATTTTTTAAATATAATTTTTATATATATTAGTTAAAATTGGTAGTGAATAAAATGTTACTGATGCTGTAGGCAGTAACCATGAACCAGTGTAACATACTCAAACCTCTGAGCCACTGGAAGCCTAGGATTTAAATCGTTTTGGATTAGGTAGGCCCACAGGCCACATCCGGTTTGACAGAGCTTTCCATCCAGCCCCCCACCCCCTGAAAATTACTGAAATCAAGACTAGCCTAGTGAGGAAAAAATATTAAGAGTTCAGATGCAAAAGCCACTAAACACCATCCATCCATCAAAAATGAGATAATGATAGATATGGAATACTTCCAACACATACTACACACCAATCAATCATGTCACTCATAACCTATTAAATACCCATCCCTGACTAGTCTGAAATATCAGACGCCTCAAAACACCACTTCAAATTGCTCGTTGAAAACCTCCATGTCTCTAGAACCAATCAGAATGCAAGATCAGACCATGCGACCATGTCACTATTTTCAGCACTGCGCTGCACTGTTGTTTGTTGGTGGTGATCAGATTGTAAACACAGCTGAAAGTGAGTCTAGCCTTGTTTTGTATTGAAAAAAAATGTTTGGTGATCAAACTTCCGTCAGTGAACCTGTGGAAAGATCTCGCTACAGGCTGCTGAGCATACTCCCCAGCCTGCGCGGACCTCCCATCTCCTTTGCTGTGAGGGTCTCTCCCACGCGGTCTGCTCGCAGGATGGGCAGGTGGCTCGACGTGTACCCAAATGTGGGTAGCGGCTGGTCACAGCCACACACAGTATGCATCCCTCGGTTGTCATGAACCCCGCGGCCTAGTATCTACTCTTCTTTTATTGTTAAAATAAATGTGCTGCCATTTTGTGCCATTGTGGTTGCACTGTGTAAATCTATGTGGAAATCTTTTTATCATAGTCTGATTTTTGCGCATTTTGCCTTCGTTCACACTGGGCGGAGGATGGACTGAAGATTTTGCTGGTTCTGCCACAAAACAAATTATTATTTGTTAAAAAAGAAGGCAAATTACTATATTTACATTTTTGAAAAAAGGCACCTCACCATTGCCTGTAAAATGAAATAACTGAATTTTACCATAAGATCCAGATTAAAAATATACTCTTTTAAAAGACATGTGTCCAGGCAGATTTAGAGGGTTTTGCATCTGAACTCTTCATGTTTCTATATTCATTATAAAAAAAAAAATCAACAACAAAAACGCCTTCTGTGCACAGATAAACTCATTGCTCTCATGTAACATTTTATTGAGAACAATTGCGGTGTTTCCATAACAACTGTTAACATAACAGAGAAGAACATGTAAGTGCAAGACTTGCACATCATATCATTAAAAACAGTCTAAATTTGAAAGGAAAATTGATCAAATGATAATAAATTACTTAGGACCCTAGGATACAATATTAATTATTATTAGACTTTATGAGAACATCTGGGGTTGAACAGCCAGGTCAACTAGCTGAGCTCCCAGTACAAAGTTTGCATAATGACAAACTCACCATGTGAAAACACATTAGATATAAACTACATGTGAGAAACTAACTGTTGAGGGTAAAAGATAAATATTTTAAGACTAAAAACTGTCAAGGTCTCCATCGACAGGTTATTAACATGTTGCCATGCACACTGTGAGCAGTGACAGTGGTGATGAAGAAATGAGTTATGTAGCTGCTGACACCATGAGTGGTTAGGTGCTGATACAGAGAATGAAAAGCAGCCTAGCTATCTACAATTAGCTTTCCCCCAGAAGCAAAGCCCTTCCCCAGACAGCAGCTAGCTCGGTGGGTGGGCCCTTACTTGAGGTGAGCCTCCGGGGGAGAAGCCTTGATTGGAGACTGGGGAGGTTGGAGACTGAGTGGCTGGTGAGCCAGTCTGATTGCGGTACTGTTGGAGGGAAGAGGGTTAGCTAGCACTAAGCTTCATGCCTGTCACACACAAATCTAAAAAAGATGAGATGTGAGAAGGCATCAACTTAGGAAACTTCAATCAAAATATACAAGGTATGACTAAAAAGCTCCAGGAAATCAAATTTGTTATCTGATTTGAATTTGGCCTAGCAAACCTACAAAATAATCTTTGTGTGCATCTCTGGACAACTTTCAGCAGCGCTGCTATTTTTACACTGGTTCTTGGACATCTTGTTCTGACCTTTTCACATCACACTATGAGAGAGCACACATCATCTTTTGTTCCAAACTGATCCGAGTTTTTTGTGGATGATTATCAGTGGTGAGAACTGCTGACTACAGCATACACTTCCTTCCAAAAGTATTGGAACCGTGAGGAAATCCCTTTTATTTTTGCTGTAGTCTGAAAACATTTGGTTTGACATACAAAAAATTAATGTGAGACCAAAAATCAACATCTCAGCTTTTATTTCCAGGTATTCGCCACACAGTTCAGACGATAGCAATTTTTGTCTAAACCCACCCAGCAAACACACTGGAACAAATAGCTTAAAATGAATAAGACTTACTATTGAGCTGCAAAGCCTTTGCTTGCAATAATCAACCCTGTGACCCTCTGACATCACTAAACTTTTGCATTCTTCTTTTTTAATGCTTTTTCAGTGCAGCATCTTTCAGGTTCTCCCTTCAGTCTCCTATTTAGCAGGTAAAATGCTCTATAGGGTTTAAGTCTGGAGATTGACTAGGACCTCCCAGTCAGTTTGGTTGCATCTTTCTTTAAATTGACAAAATATTTCTGTAGACTTCTGAGTTCATTGTACTGCTGCCATCATGTGTGACATAATCAAAGAAGATTAATTAACCTGTCCCAGAAGAAGCCATGCAAGTCCAAACCATAATATAGCCTCCACTGTTTCACAGATGAGCTTGTATGTTTGGGATCCTGAGCAGATCCTTTCTTTCTCCAAACTTTAACCTTTCCATCACCTTGGTAAAAGGTTCATCTTTGTCTCATCAGTCTTTCTGAGGTTTGTCTCTGTACTTCTTGGCAAATTCCAGCCCAGCCTTCCTCTTCTTTCTTGCTAATTAGTGGTTTGCATCTTCTGGTGAGGCCTCTGTACTTTTGTCCATGATGTCTTCTGCAAACAGTAGATTGCAATACCTTCACTCCTGCCCTCTGGAGGTTGTTGCTGGTGTCACGAACAGTTGTTTTAGGGTCTTTCTTTACAGCACTTACAATATTTCTGTCATCAACTGTTGTTATTTTCCTTGGTCTACCTGTTAAACATCTGTTACTTAGTACACCAATGATGACTTGCTTCTTCAAGACATTCCAAATTTGGCTCTGATTGATTTTCCATCTTCTCTCAGCTTCACAGTTGCTTGTTTTTCACCCATAGACAGCTCTCTGGTTTTCATGTTGGTTACTCCTCTAACTATAAATACACAGTCTGCAAAGGCAAAACCCCCAGTCACATGTTCCACTACTTTTGCTCACAGGAAGAATGGGTGGGTTTAGACAAAAGGTGTAAATACCTGGAAATATAAGCTGAGATGTTGCTCTTTGGTCTCACAAATATATATATATATATATATATATATATATATATATATATATATATATATATATATATAAAGTAAGCCTTAAGTGGTTGATATGTTTTCAGTCTACAAGAAAAATAAAAGGCATTGGGCTCACTGCTCAACCACATTTGGAGAGGGGGTGTAGATGTTTTCAGCTGTTTTTACTTAAGGCCACATTTTCAAAGGCTGAAGGAAGTGCATCAAGTGGGGAAAAATTCCAAAACTCACTGGTTTGTGCATCAGGGTCTGGCTCACAATGCGGGGGTTCTACTTTCCTTAAGTGTCTGAAGGAACCAGCATAAATGATTTCGACTGGTGCACGTGCAAATGTGCTATTATGTGCAGGAATAGAGCGCAGTGAAAAGTCAGGATTTTTTGGATACACAAAAACAATCATCACTAGCTCAGCCCATTAAATTTGGCTCTCTGTGACTTTGTTCTCACAATAAAAATCAAGTTGAAGGATCACAGTTTTAATGCATTGTTGGGGCACAAAGACCAAAAAATGTGCTTTAAGCATCCAGAGTAAAAACTAAACACTAGTCCGTTTACCATTTAGAAATACAAGGGGGCAGAAAAAGACTTCCAGGTAAACCATGTAAAAATACCAGCTGTGCTTAAAGTGATCCAGAGCTACTAGAGAAGATTTTCATGAAGAGAGACGGGGAAATGTTCAATTAGGGTAAAGGTTTTGATTTTTGCTGGCAATCTGCCTGAACTTTTTGATTAGACCTCATATAGGGTGGGAAATACTACCACTCAGAAAAACCATGTGACACTTTGTATTTGGCCAATTGAGCCACATTTGTGTAAAATACAATTACTTAAATAAAAGCAGTTGTGTTACAAAGAATGGGCAAAATCATATTTCTTTATATCATAAACCATCATTTGCAAAGATGTTAAAATCACTTAATAAAAAAAGTTACTGCCTTGACAGTGACACCTTGGAGCCAAGAGTTAGATGTGATTATGCTCCTTAGCTGATTTAGTCTATAAAATTAGCATAGAAAGTATGTGCACATTTTTACTGCAATGTATTCAAGGTAGCAGGAGAACGTTCAGAACAACAAAGTGGTAAAATGAACAGCAGCTTAAAAATAAGCAAAAATGGTCCCAGTCATATCATCAATCTTTAATCTATGCTTCCACTTTCTTAGACTGTTTCTTACCGAGCTGACGCTCATGCTTCCCGTGGTCTGGCTGTCTGGTGAGGGGCTGCTGGCTGTGGCAGATGCTGTACCAGTGGAGGCCAGGGTTGGCAAAGTAATGAGCTGGATGCCTTGCGGCAGGGCCTGCTGCTTCTGGAGGTCACTGATCAGCTGAGCCTGAGCCTGAGCTGTCAGCTGGTTGAACAGAGGGTACTGGGAAAGCTGCTGCTCCAGGGTCAATGACTCTGTTGGCACAACCTGCAGAGTCACGAGTATAAATTAGTCCCAATAACTGTGATTTATACTGTATGAACTGGTGGATTGGGGTATGGTGTTTAAATGTAATTTCTTATCTTTACCCTCCTAGCATGTAATTAATGCCCATTAGAATAAAGTTTGACAATTCAATGTTAACAATACTGATTAAATAAAATCAATTTAAAGTAAGCCTTAAGTGGTTGATATTCTGTGATTAAGTTAAACATTTCTCCAAATACCTTTTGGTAAAAAAAAAAAACTGAACAGGAAAAAAAAAAATCCATGGTAAACAAATTAGAGAAAGTACCTGCTGCACTCCGTTACAATTGTGTATGCTACATAATATCTTTCTATTTATATAATCTATAGCAATGACATAATGCATACTTACAATGTATTCACATCACATTATATTCATGTGAATAGAAATATTACTACATAATGCACCCATACTACATAATCTGTTGCTATCAATTCATTATGTATAACATCACTATAATCACAAGGCAACTATGTACAAAACATTAACACAATCATGTTGTTTACATTTGAGCAATAATCTTGGCAGTAGTGGCTAATCAATAAGGCTGCAGCCTAAAACTGATGTTACTATTAATAGACTGGCTCTTTACCTAGAAATCTGGGATTCCCCAGTTTCTCGCTATCTAGCTACTGCCGGATGTTCATTGACCTAGGTCAGTTGCTAGATATGGTATGTAACCCGGTTAAAAAATGTGTTTTGGTTTAGTTTAAAAACAATTGTTAAAATCAGTTAATATATAAATGTACTTTTTGGAAACTGTGGTTTGGGTCATGAAAGGTTTAAATACATTTAATACTGTGATTTGTTTGTTGAGGTATGTTTAAAAAATGTAAAGTGTGACTAAAAACTGTTTGAACCAGCATTTATGGGGTTAATGTGTCAGGAGTAGACTGTAGGGGGAGTGTGGACGGAACAGCAGGAAGAAGGGAGGAGAAAGAAAAAAAAGACGAGTGTGTCGGAGTCAGACAGAAGAGTTTCAAGGCTTGGTACACAGAAATGGGGATTCTTGTGTTTTTCTTGTGGGACTGTCAGCTCGACAATCTGCTGTAAGAGCACAAGGTTTGCCTACTGAGAGTACGAGAAGGATTGCCAATTCTTCTATGTTAAAGACTGTGTATGACTGTGGCGCTAATGCTAACGTTAGCCCGAGCGCTAGCGAGTGTGCTATGGCTAAGCTAATGACCATGATAGCAGTGAGTCAGCACACCACAAGCGTACCGACTGTTTGCTTATAGTTGGACTAACCCAGTTGAACTGTGCCAGAGGGGCAAGACTGTTTCCAGCCCGGGAATGGAGTAAACACCCCGACAGAGGATTGACAGAGCCTCATCTGTGACTGTTGAGGAAGCGAGGTGAGCGAGGAGACAGTGGACTCTGCTGTGCCGGTGAGGTGAGAAGGATCTGCTTCATAGCGCTTACCTGACTGCTGGATTACAAGCAAGCAACCAAAATACTAAGGTACCACTCATTTTATTTGGCTCACTAAGGAGTGAAACGGCCAGATTGTTTTGGGCCTCCACGTACTCTAGCCACGAACCAGGCCTGCACCGTTTTATTTGGTTTTAAGTAACTTTGAGTTTGCCGGCTTTAGGTGTGTGTGTGTGTGTGTGTATGTGGGCCCACAGATCATATTGTTTGTATTTCGAGACAAATGGGTACAAGTCATTTAACTGTTAAAGAAAGGTTACTGTGATTGTATTTGCGTTTCCTATCTTTAATCAACACTAATATTTTTTGAGTAAATCAGTTCATATTATTTCTTAAAACTTGAGTGTTGTGAGTTTGTTTATAGCTTATAGATAAGTAAAAACCATTTCATCTGCAAAGTGTGTTCACAGGTTTTTATTTAAAACTCTTGAAGAGACAAAACCCTTTTCAGGTGAGTTCCTACAGAGTGTGTTTAGAAAGAATTTGTGTGTATAGTGTTATATTGTTAAATTAAATCCAAGGCTTAAATTGACACTGAATTATTCAGGGTTACGAAAGAGTGGAATACACTGTAAGAACCCAAAAGCCCTACCCCGATTAATAGTCCTATTTACGGGGAGCGCTACATAAAATGGAGGCACCGCTGGGATGAGTCTTGGATTTCTCAGCTAAACTAACTCTAAGCTAAATTGCAAAGCTCACTTACAGATATTTTAAAAATGAATAGAACTGAATTAGTATCAGAGTTAAAGAGCTGGTGCCATGGTGAGGGTGTGGAGGAGACTTGTGCGCTGATGACCCTCGTCCCAGAAGAAGTGGAGATCAGTGAAATTGAAGAAACCCTTCAAACAATAAAGTCACTTGGACGGGTGCGTGTCCGTGGGAGGAACTTCAGTGCAAGACTAAATTGTCGAATGGTCTTGTGTGAGAGTAGAGAGACTATCAAGGAAGGGAGTGTTCCTCCTGAAGTGGTCCCTAAGGATGGTGGAGAGGCATGGCCTATTATCATCATAAGAGAAGCACAGGCATCTGCTGACACGTTTAATAGTAAACTGAAGGGGTTGCTGCAGGCTGAAGGAAAAACAATAGAGGATCTAAAATCCTTATTCCCCAGTGCGGCCCCGCCCACAAGCTCCACTGAATCTATCCTTCGAGTTGTTGGTGATTTGTTGGAGAAGACCACAAAACCAGCTGATGGTGGGAGCTATAGTCGACTACGCACATTCTCAGGAGCCCTACCAACCCCACCAGGGGAGGAACCATTTGACCATTGGCTAGAGCAAGCATGGATTATGGTGGATGAGACTGAGTGCTCTGATAGGGAAAAAAGACGCAGGTTGATGGGAAGCCTGAAAGGGCCTGCACTAGAAATCATAAAAGCAGTGCGGCACGCCAACCCTGATGCCACCCCAAAAGAGTGTTTGGATGCCCTTGAAAGTGCATTTGGCAGTGATGAGTCTGGGGATGATCTCTATTTTGCATTCCGATTGATGCAACAGCTACCAGGAGAGAAACTCTCAGATTTCCTTAGACGTTTAGAGCGGCTACTAGCTAAAGTGATTCAGAAAGGTGGACTCCCGGCTAGCGACATGGATAAAGCACGACTAGAGCAACTGCTTAGGGGTGCCACTGCCTCAGACTTAATGCTGATCCAGCTGCGATTGAGAGAAAAGAAGGCAGCACCTCCAAACTTTCTGCAGCTTCTGACTGAGATTCGCGCTGAAGAGGAATATGAAGCATCCAGAAAGAAGCTCAGCACCTCAGTACACTAAGTACAGGCTAATCTTGAAGTGGATGCAAAGCAAACTGAGATTCAGAAATTAAAGGCGGAAATCAAAGAACTTAAGTCAATGTTTGCATCAGTAGCAACCAAATCAGCTCAAGTCAGAGATGAGTGCACAGCGGCTACACCTGTGACTACATCCTTTGGTCCAGAGAACAGGCCGGATGAAGAACTGAATGCCTTAAAAAAACAAGTGAGACGGTTAAAACAGAAAGCTAACAACAAGAAGTCAGAACAACATGCTTCAGTTTCAGCCATGGAGATTTCCGGACCTGCCACACATGCTCAGAAAACACCTTTGAAAAGGTCAGAGAATAGTTTCTGTTATCGCTGTGGTGAAAATGGACATTTTGCAACCAGGTGTAGGAACCCTGAAAATCAGGCCAAGGTTATCAAAAAGCTAATCCACGCTTTAAAGGTGACAAAAGAGAAAGGTGACATCCCCACTAGTGAAGTTAACTGTGGGGTAAAGAAAAGTACTGTTACGACACTACAACAGGCTGGCATTCCGGAAGGTCTGATTGGCCCCCCCAGTATAGTGCCTGTAAAAGTGAATGGACATTGCTGTGATGCCTTGCTAGATAGTGGGTCTCAAGTCACCATTATGTTTGAGTCCTGGTATCAGACTCACCTGTCTGATGTCCCAATTCGCCCAGTATCTGGTCTAGCCCTGTGGGGACTAAGTGAATCAACGCTCAGCTATCCTTACCAGGGGTATGTGGTGGTTGATTTTGAATATCCAGCAAAAATTTCTGGAGCTGACCAGACTGTTCTAGTTCTCGCCCTTATTTGCCCCCAGCCTCGAACTGCAGATCAGACACCTGTTATTGTGGGGACCAATGCCAGTCATATCAGACGTCTTTTGCAGCAATGTAAGGACAATGGTATTGACATCACCCAGACATGGGGCATACAAGCATCTTGTAGAGCCACAGACTTAATACCACCTGGTATGGTGACAGCCATTGAAACAGAGGATGATATTGGCTGTGTGACATGGCAAGGCCCTGGCCCACTGACTCTGCCCCCTGGTGGTGACTGCAGAGCAGTCTGCAAAGTTGAGTACAAGCACCACGTTGTTCATGAAATCCTGATGGTTGACTCCTCTCCTGAAGCTCCTCTCCCAGGTGGTGTACTACTTCAGCCTATGGTGGTACCCAGTGAGGAAGTGAACATTAACCATTTCAGGATCTTGGTTCGGAATGAGTCCTTGACTGAGACAGTCATACCTGTGGGAACCGTCATGGGACATATGTATCTGACAGATGCAGTCACTTCCCTCACCCCTTCCAAGTCAGCTGCCACGGAGTTTAATGCTGACCTGATCAACTTCGGAGACTCACCTGTGTCAGAAGAGTGGAAAGAGAGACTACGTCAAAAGCTATCGACAAGGTCCCAGGTGTTCTCTCTACAGGAGCTGGATGTTGGACTAGCAAAGGGAGTAGAGCACACGATCCGGATGTCAGATCTTCGGCCGTTCAGAGAGCGCTCATGTCGCCTTGCTCCAGCTGACATAGAAGATGTGAGAAAGCACCTTCAAGAACTGCTGCGCGCTGGCATTATCAAAGAGTCCCGTAGCCCTTATGCATCCCCGATTGTGATTGTTCGCAAAAAGAATGGGGCCATACGGATGTGCATCGACTACCGGTTGTTGAACAGCAGAACCATCCCTGATCAGTATACAACACCCTGCATAGATGATGTGCTGGACTCAATGAACGGGAGCAGATGGTTCTCTGTACTTGATCTGAGGAGTGGCTATTACCAAATAGCAATGGCTGAGGAAGACAAGGAAAAGACGGCATTTATCTGCCCACTGGGGTTCTTCCAGTTTGAGAGGATGCCTCAAGGGATAACTGGAGCTCCGGCCACCTTCCAACGATTAATGGAAAAGGCTGTGGGTGACATGAATCTGCTTGAGGTCCTTGTCTACCTTGATGACCTGATTGTTTTTGGCAGAACGTTGGAAGAGCACGAGGAGAGACTTCTGAAAGTTCTTGATCGTCTGGCAGAAGTTGGACTGAAGATCTCAGTCGACAAATGCCAGTTCTGCCAGCCAAAGGTAAAATACCTTGGACATATTGTGTCGGCTGATGGTGTATCACCTGACCCGGCCAAGATAGAAGCAGTTACAAACTGGCCACAGCCCACTCACCTGAAAGCCCTCCAATCCTTCCTGGGGTTCTGTGGCCACTACCGGCGTTTCATAGGCAATTATGCCGCCATCGTCAGGCCATTGTCAGACCTAACTAAAGGCTACGCCCCAACCCAGATGGGCAAAAAGCAAGACAAAGCTCCTACAAAGATTTACCTTAAGGAGTCTGAGCCATTTGGTGTTAGGTGGGATCAGTCTTGCACTGAGGCATTCCACAAGATTATCTTCTGCCTCACGCATGCACCGGTCTTGGCTTTTGCAGATCCCAACAAGCCATACATCCTGCATGTAGATGCCAGCTTAAAGGGGCTCTGAGCCGTCCTCTATCAGGAGCACAGAGAGGGTCTGAGGCCGGTGGCTTTTGCCAGTAGGAAGCTTACCCCATCAGAGAAAAACTACCCCATTCACCAGTTGGAGTTTCTGTCCCTTAAGTGGGCTGTCGTGGATAAATTCCATGATTATTTGTATGGGGCCAAGTTCACTGTACGTACAGACAACAATCCCCTTACATACATACTCTCCACAGCAAAGCTCAGTGCAGTAGGGCACAGATGGCTTTCTGCCTTATCCACCTATGACTTTGATGTACAGTACCGACCAGGCAGATGCAACATAGATGCCGATCTGCTCTCAAGGAACATGCCTGATGAGAGTCCTGAGGACTGGGAAACCATACCTCAGACGGGTGTGAAGTCCATCTGCAAACGAATCTGCATCCAGGGGACTACCAGCAATCCAACAAGATATGTGGACCAGTTGGGAGCCTCTCCGGAATGCGTGCCAGACATTTATGCTTTCCCAATGCACCTGGAGTTACCATCATTAGGACAAATGTCAAAGCAGGAGCTGATTAAAGCTCAGGAAGAGGATGAAGTCTTGAGATCTGCCATACAAGCAGTAAAATGTGGCAAATGGTCTAAGGAGAATGACTCCAGTCCAGAATTGATTCTTCTCAAAAAAGCGATGGGCAAGCTGATGATGAAAGATGGGTTACTCCACCGCTTAAGTAAACGGTCTTCTGGAGAAGAACTCACTCAACTGGTCTTACCCAGGGAGTTCAGATTAGTTGTGCTGAAAGCCACTCATGATGATCTTGGACACCTTGGTGTAGAGAGAACTACAGACCTGCTGAGGACCAGATTTTTCTGGCCTAAACTGGCACATGATGTTAATCAGTACATAAAGAACTGCGGAGAGTGCATAACTCGAAAAACCCCACGTCATCGAGCAGCACCATTACATCATATCACCAGCAGTGGACCGATGGACCTGGTATGCATAGACTTTCTGTCCATGGAGCCAGACTCCGCAGGCATAAGCAATGTATTAGTAGCGACTGACCACTTTACACGCTATGCTCAAGCTTTCCCAAGCAGAAATCAAAAAGCACAGACAGTGGCGAAGATCCTAGTGGACAAGTACTTCATACATTATGGCCTACCAGCAAGAATACATTCCGATCAGGGAAGAGATTTTGAAAGTAAGCTAATTAAAGAGCTCTTGAACCTGATGGCAATTCGGAAATCACGGACTACACCGTATCACCCTCAGGGAGACCCGCAGCCCGAGAGATTCAACCGAACTCTTCTATCCATGCTGGGAACCCTGGGCTCTGAGAGGAAACGGCAGTGGAGCAAACACATTGGCTACTTGGTTCACGCTTACAATAGTACAAAATGTGATGCCACAGGCTACTCGCCCTATTTTTTAATGTTCGGCAGAGAAGCGAGACTCCCTGTAGACTTGTGCTTTGGAACCTCTCCTGATGGCAAAGCAGAGGGTGGCCATTCACGCTACGTGGCTAAGTTGAAAGATGACTTGCAAAGAGCTTACAAGCTTGCCTCAGAAGCTGCTTGTAAGACACAGGAGAGGAATAAGAGGCTGTATGACAAAAGAGTGGGATTCCAGACACTAGAAATCGGTGACCGGGTGTTGCTGAGAAATTTAGGACTGAAAGGGAAACATAAGCTGGAGAGTCGATGGAGTCCTATACCATATGTAGTGATGGGAAAGATGCCCAATCTACCAGTTTACAAAGTGAAACCGGAAGATGGAGGAGGACCGGTCAAGACCCTTCATCGTGATCATCTCTTGCCGATTGGACAACTGGTAAGATTGCCAGTGGTAGAGACTGAGGACGAGTCCAATGGCCAAACAACGACAAGAGCTAAGACACAAAAGAGATCAAGGAGAGCCTCACCTGACGCTCAGGAAATTCTTCAAAAGTTGCAGGACAGTGAAGATTCCTCATCAGATGTGGAGTATTATGGCCCTGAGAAACATTACCATACTCTCCTGAGAGAAATCCTGCAAAAGGAAAGAGATACTGCAAGACCATCAGATCCCATCCAGGATGACAGCTGGGAGGAGGAAACCCACAGCATGGGTGAAGATGGTGATCAAGATTCAGTTCTGGAGGAAGAAAGTGATCCAGAGTCTGACAACCCTTGCCACAGTGAAGCTCAAATTTCTAGCTCAGAAATGGTTAGCAGACCTGTAGCTCGTCCAAGAAGAACAGTGAAGCCAGTCATTCGATTAACCTATGATGAGCCTGGTATGTCAAAAGACAAGCCTGTCACTATTGTGCATAGAGGTGTTATCATTAAGATTGGCCAGAGTTAAGTTAATGTAGCTAATGCACCCTTTACCTTAAGCCTACTTTAAAAAGTCGAGTACATTTTGTTTGATGAGGACATCAAAACCATTTAGAAGGGGGAGAGTGTAACCCGGTTAAAAAATGTGTTTTGGTTTAGTTTAAAAACAATTGTTAAAATCAGTTAATATATAAATGTACTTTTTGGAAACTGTGGTTTGGGTCATGAAAGGTTTAAATACATTTAATACTGTGATTTGTTTGTTGAGGTATGTTTAAAAAATGTAAAGTGTGACTAAAAACTGTTTGAACCAGCATTTATGGGGTTAATGTGTCAGGAGTAGACTGTAGGGGGAGTGTGGACGGAACAGCAGGAAGAAGGGAGGAGAAGAAAAAAAAGACGAGTGTGTCGGAGTCAGACAGAAGAGTTTCAAGGCTTGGTACACAGAAATGGGGATTCTTGTGTTTTTCTTGTGGGACTGTCAGCTCGACAATCTGCTGTAAGAGCACAAGGTTTGCCTACTGAGAGTACGAGAAGGATTGCCAATTCTTCTATGTTAAAGACTGTGTATGACTGTGGCGCTAATGCTAACGTTAGCCCGAGCGCTAGCGAGTGTGCTATGGCTAAGCTAATGACCATGATAGCAGTGAGTCAGCACACCACAAGTGTACCGACTGTTTGCTTATAGTTGGACTAACCCAGTTGAACTGTGCCAGAGGGGCAAGACTGTTTCCAGCCCGGGAATGGAGTAAATACCCCGACAGAGGATTGACAGAGCCTCATCTGTGACTGTTGAGGAAGCGAGGTGAGCGAGGAGACAGTGGACTCTGCTGTGCCGGTGAGGTGAGAAGGATCTGCTTCATAGCGCTTACCTGACTGCTGGATTACAAGCAAGCAACCAAAATACTAAGGTACCACTCATTTTATTTGGCTCACTAAGGAGTGAAACGGCCAGCTTGTTTTGGGCCTCCACGTACTCTAGCCACGAACCAGGCCTGCACCGTTTTATTTGGTTTTAAGTAACTTTGAGTTTGCCGGCTTTAGGTGTGTGTGTGTGTGTATGTGGGCCCACAGATCATATTGTTTGTATTTCGAGACAAATGGGTACAAGTCATTTAACTGTTAAAGAAAGGTTACTGTGATTGTATTTGCGTTTCCTATCTTTAATCAACACTAATATTTTTTGAGTAAATCAGTTCATATTATTTCTTAAAACTTGAGTGTTGTGAGTTTGTTTATAGCTTATAGATAAGTAAAAACCATTTCATCTGCAAAGTGTGTTCACAGGTTTTTATTTAAAACTCTTGAAGAGACAAAACCCTTTTCAGGTGAGTTCCTACAGAGTGTGTTTCGAAAGAATTTGTGTGTATAGTGTTATATTGTTAAATTAAATCCAAGGCTTAAATTGACACTGAATTATTCAGGGTTACGAAAGAGTGGAATACACTGTAAGAACCCAAAAGCCCTACCCCGATTAATAGTCCTATTTACGGGGAGCGCTACAGGTAGATCCCCACTTTCTCTACTTCAGTCAATGATGGTCAAACAGGTATAGCCAGTCACACAGCATAGTATCATCACGATTAGGCTAAGCCATCAGGCATGAGAAAGAGACTGTATATCATTAGCATATATTATCATAGCACTGGCAGCCTGAAATCCTCCATGCAGTTTACACTTCATGTTAGAGAAATACAGCTAAAGTGTACAAAGGGTATTTAACATCCAAGAATACGAATATCACATTGCATATCTTTGAAGGGTTAAGAACACACGCCAAATTTCATGGCTCTACTCCTTGTGGTTTTGGAGTCTATAGACCGGAAAGGTAAAACCTGATGAAGAGAGATGGACAGACGGAATGACGAAAATAACCTCCCACTGTATTTGCATTGAGGGATAATAAAAACTGTCACATTTATTCACCCTGGCCTTCTTTCAATGCAGACCTTGTTGCTCTATCTTACCTGACATTTTAAAGCCAGACTCACTGCCTTTCCAGTAAGGACCATCTTTTAATATAAACAAATGCTAAAGAAATTAGGATTAAGTCTGAGTCAGAAGGACAGTGCTCACACACATGGTTGCAACCTGTTAATCATAACGTAGCTGACCCTGAAGTACACTTTGTTTTCCTATCCATTTTATTATGAATGGGCACAAAACCTACAAAATAAAAATTCAATATCTATGGAAAAAGACCTGAAACTAGACCACTAACTAATTTGAAAAATCTTGACTCGGGCAATAAATCACTTAAGAAGTAGGGTCAATACAATCTGACTTCTTTTGCAGGCAGTGACAATGCTCATTTGTTGGCAAGTCAACACACTGGGACACACTGGGACATAATTGTGTAAAAGTAGTAATTTATTGATTCCTCAGCACCTGTGTGGGATGAATGGCCAATGAAAGGGCTTTCTGACCAATAAAGCACAGTTCTGGTTGTTGTTCATCCAGCAGTGCTGATCAAGAACTGCAAAAACTACTGCCCTGCACTTAACAGCATCACTATTGTCCTCATCTCTGTTAAAAACCCACTACTATTTTTTTAAATTACTGACTTAACCTATTTACAATCCAAATACCTGAGATTTTGTTGCTGAATGAGAATGAAACTGATTTTATGTTGGTAGAAAGACTTGTGTAAAGAAAAGAAAGAAAGTCCAAACTTTACACTTTAAATGAACTCAGGAGGATCCTTACCTGTGTAATGTTAACGGGTGAGGAAAGTGTGGGTGAGAGCTGTTGAGGAGACTGTTGGAGATGGAGGTCAGAGGTGAGGGTGAGTGGCACCACAGGTGGCTGCCGGCGCTGTGCAGTCACAGTCATGGTGGGCTGAGAAGAAGTGGGGATTCCTGAGGAGGAAAAAATAATACTGGTGTATATGTGCCTGTTTTTTGTCTTCAAATAATCTTAAATGCACTAACCGGTGTAAATAAGAAACAAAAAGTGAAAGAGCAACACTTCTGTAAAACTACATAACTGCAACTAAAGCACAAGTTCCTACATCTAGGATTTTACAGTTTTTAAACACATTAGGTTTCATTAGGCGCAACCTTTCGTCTGACGGTGAACGGTCTCCATTTACAGTTTGTGTTGCTATTTTTTTTTAAGTTTCACTACTGCTTGGCAAGCAGTTGGCGAGTGTCTTCAGACAAGTCAGTCGTCCAAACAAATTACAAGTGACGGTGACAATCTGCTGGCAACCAAAACAATTACAAGCTGGTGTTTGGTGCAGCACCCTCTTTCCAAAGGATTTCACCTAGCAATGGCCAGCAACCTCCATCGCTCCCTTAACTGGTGGGGTAATACATATTTTTCTCTTGCACATTAGGTGTTACAACATAAGCAACAGTGACAAAATGATGTCACTGTCGCAAACAAATTCCACTTAAAACTAAACTTCTGTCATAATTTTGGTCACTATAATCCTATCGTTCTGTAAAATTTACCACCTTTATCTCTCCACCTAATCAACGTAAAATGTTGCTTATTACCATGGCTGGCAGCACTGATGCCCAGGTGGGTGAGGTTCGTGGTGAGGCTACCCGTGCTGTTGGCTGCGCTGAGGGAGGGGAAGGTCACAATGTCCTCAGGGTCCAGTGGAGTAGAGAGTGGTGGAGGGAACTGGATGTTAGTCAGATCGGGCAGCGAACCACCGGTGTTGTGCGCAGCTGGGAGCACGGATGGGTTCAACTCCTGGTCTGGTGAGGGGAATATACTGCAAAGAGCACATTTTCTATCAAACACAAGAAAAGCTTCTCTGATATATCATCATTTGTCTTATCAGTGAAACAAGAATCTGACTTAACAAAATACACAAGCATATTTAACAGAAGGCAGGAACAGGTAAATGACAATGGGTGACATTTTTTTCTTTTTCAATAATTTTAATTATGAAGCCTATTATTTCTACTTCTGACACCCACAGACAAATGTCCACCAGTCTGCCACTGCCACTGGGGGGGGGAATTCTCCTGTGCCAAATCAAATTTATGGTAAAAAGGAAATATGTCAGAAATTGCACGAACAACCTTGGAAGTAGACAGCATTTCTGATTTTCTTCACAGTGGTGGATTTTCTTAGTTAGCTGATACATTGTGGATTTACTAAAAGTCTGGAAACTCAACGAAAACAAAAAGATTTTGCTTTTTCAGAGGAAGCAAAGATGAAGACATTACATCTCTCAGCTGGCTTGCGAACACCAAATATTGGACTATATTTTTATTATAGTTTTTTTTCCATCTCTTTTTTGGTTCACCTGGCATTACACTAAACATGATCATTTGAATACTGGAGCGGAGAAGATGCAAATAATTTCCTGATGTTCCTGTAAACTGACAATAAGCACATTATGTGGGACGATTATTCCCTCAAGTGTGGATACTGACAGTTTTCAACCTATGACAAGTCCTCATTTCCAATCATTTCTTTATATTTTTTTTCCCCCAAGGAGTCAGACTTTGTCAATTTCTAAAGTGGTCTTGAACAATAGTTCTCAAGGCTTTCTGAAGGGTTTTAAAAGTTTTTTGTATGGACTGTATTTTTTTACAATCCAAGCATAAAAAAGCCTCTTAACTCAAGGGGTGAACCAGTGCTGTGTCTACACATAACGGACAACTTAGCAAAGAACCAATTAAATTGTATCTTTAAGCACTTAGTTACTGAATTTAAATTGAGAACAAATGATGTATCACAAAGACACATCATTTGTTCTCAATTCTTTATTTCAATTCAAAGGTAACACACTTTAATCAGCATAAAATAGTATTTTTGCACCAGCAATTTGATTCGTAATAAGCTGTTGATCAAAAACATGGCAAACCTGGGTACTGTGTGCAGGCAGTGTTCCCTTGAAACAAAAACTGAAGAAACTGGATAAGTGGAGGACAAATAAAGTGCCAGGCCTAAAAAAAATCCATTTGTAGCAGATGAAGAGTATCTAAAAGTCAGAAAAAAAATATCAAAGCTCTTACACTGGACCTAAGATGAATCTGGCCCTTTAGTTGATCCATCTACTGAGGGCTCATCAGAAATGGTCTCAGTGAAAGGGTGGTTGTCAAGAAGCCATTCTTAATAAAGGGAAACAAGGTGAAATGGCTAAGGTATGCCAAATTACACAATAATTGGACTGAGAATAAGTGGTCACAGGTTTCGATGAGTGATGGATCCAAATTAGAAATTTTTGTGTGGAAAAGGTCAAGAGAGCTATAGCAGTGAATGTCCACAGCCATCTGTAAAACACGGTGGAGGATCTGCCCTACTCTGGGGCTGTATTTTAGCCAGTGGTGTTGGAACTCTTTTGAAATTGATGGAATTATGAATGCAGAAAAAATGTTTGGTCAGAGACATTCACATCTGTCATTTTGGGGTCATTTTGTATGACTCTGGCAGTGCTCATCCTGTTCCTCTTTGCACAAAGGAGCAGATGCTCGTTCTGTTGATGTGCTAAGGACCTTCTATAGCACTGTCCAGCTCTCCTAGAGTAACTGCCTGTCTCCTGGCTATCTCCTCCATGGTCTTGAAACTGTGCTGGGAAACACAGAAAACCTTCTGGTAATGGTACATATTGATGTTCCATCGTGGAGGAGTTGGACTACCTGTGCAACCTCTGTAGGGTCCAGTTATTGCCTAATGCTACCAGTAGTGACACTGATTAAAAAGTGCTCCTTTAATTTTTTGTGAGCAGTATACAAATACCTCTACACATGCACATACTGTAGATAATTATTAATAATTTAAATTATTGACCATTTGTTACCTTAAATGATGTGATGAAAAAAAAATGCCACTCTAAATAATCGCATATGCATTACACTAGCATGTAGATGCTGATGCCAACAAGAAAGTTTACATCCTGTGTGCCTGTATTGGCACCTGATGTCATCTTATCAGCTTTATGCAGATATAAAAGCTGCCTGTCACTGGACAACATCAATGATTATGCAATTGCCGGAGTCAGTGAGCATCAGCACACGGGGAGAAAACTCAACACAGTACCAACTCTGTAAGTCTTTCAATCCAGAATATTTGACCAAATTTTGGGAGTGTGTGAAAGCTTTTACTGCGGTCTTCATTTTGTTACAATATGGGAAAAAAGAAAAATTTGTTATCAAGACATTGTTTTCTGTCCTGATTCTGTCTTTTTTCTTTCCCTGAAAAGAAATTTTAGTTTAACTTTAAACTTTAACTTTAGTAAAGTCTAAAGCAAAATTATGGAAATATTTCTTTTAACTTAAGTTATTTATTATAGAAAATATAACTGTCTTAATGGCAATGGTAATGATTGCAGTATTTTAAAAAACTCAAACATTTATATTGTTCTAAATACAAGACTATATAGCTCATAATGTAATAGAAAAAGATAAATAAATACATTTATGCAATTTAGCAAATTAAACAAATACAATAGTAGAATTTATATGGTTTAGATTTTTTTTTAAATTTTATTTATTTTTTTCTATTTAGTTTACTTTATTGAGATGTTATGCAACACTATTTATTCAGCTATTCCACTTTAACTATGTTGTTACAGATTATATTTAATGTTTTGGCTGCTGTGACAATCATTTCTTGACTTTTGGGAAACAAGTCGGGAACTGAAATTAAACAATGATCAATCATTTTATCTTTGAAGATTAAAGAACCCTTCCACAATGATGATCAAGATCTGTTTCATCCTCCTTCTGCTTGTTGGTAAGTTTAAGCAAATAACAACAAATTATACTGTATGCAGTAGATGGATTTGTAACAACATTTAGAATGTGAAGTTAATCTATCTACCTATTTCACTCTCAGCCATTCCAGTGGCAACAGGACAAACCAACCAAAACAGCACCGCCAACACCACCGCCAGAGCAAACAGTACAGGAGTCATGAATACAATCAGCCTCACTTCTCTCACAGCAGCTGTCATAGTTACTGCACTTGTATAAAGAGTCCCCTGTGTTATACTGTAGATGTATTTACAGTTAACACATTTCATTTTCCTATTTTATCATGCATTTATCTGTGTATTTTTCATGTATCCAAATAAGCAAGTGTCAAAAAAGAAGAATGGTAAATAAAATGTGATCTAAACTGTAAAAACAATGGCAAATGGTTCTTATATTCTCATAACAGGTCTAAATGAGCAATTTTAAGTGTGCTTTCATGTAAGATTGGCATCTTTTGTACTACTGTAAAAGGTCATCAAATAAAATGCTTAATAATTAAAGGAAAGATGTTTAATTGCACGCAGATATTTTTTTGTGACTACTGTCTGTACTGCAATGAACTTATGAGTTAAGTTCTTAACCAATAAGCAACTGCAATCAATGCATTTTTGTCTTATTTTGTTTAATTCTGTCCATTAATCAGCCATCAAAACAGGTCTGATGTCTGCACTATTTTGAATTAAATGTACTGAGGAGGTTTGCAGGGGGTTAGGGACCATGTGACCCCCCTGGAAAAAATTTCAAGAAGCAAGTCTCGCAGTTGGGAGAAACTTAAAACTCTACAGGGCACTTTTTAGGGGTGTTGATGCATCATCTAATTTAACTTTGACTGGTCACTGGGACATGAGAAACATCACCACCAGAGAAATCTGATTTTTTTTTTTTAAAGAAAAGGTGCAAAATTCACCAATATACTTCTATTTAAATTCTATGAGTGACATTTTTCTCACATGAAATGTCTTTACCCCGTGGGTAAAACATGGCACCATGAGCCTACAGACTGGTTGCTTATATACCTTGCTTTCACTGCTGCTACCAGTCTGCCACCTGCGGGGTGCAGAAAATTGGATCTGATTTATGGCAAAGAGGATGTACATCAGCAAGTGGTGGAAATAATCCTGGAAGCAGATATGATTTGTGATTCTCATTACAGATACTAGTGGATTTCCTAAATTATCCAACACATTGGGAACAATTCAATTCAGTTTTATTTATAAAATGCCAAATCGCAACAACAGTTGCCTCAAGGCGCTTTACACATAAAAAAAAACAAAACTTTGGAAAAAAAGGGTTTTTTTGTTAGAGGAAGCAAAGAATGCAAAGAGGCAGAGGGACAGAAGAGGTAATAAAACACAGATTAACGCTGAGCTAGTGTTTGCTCAGTGAAAAAAAGCTTCAAAACAGACAAGCGCAAATGGACAAAACAGACAACTAAGTAACAAAACCTGTTTACTTATTAGTATTACTTATCTAACTTTATTTTTATATGTTCTTAACATACTGCTGAGATGTGGGATTGTAGTAACCCTTCATTTATTTATATTTTTATATTTTGCTAAAGCAATGGGGAAGAGGTGCAACTATTTATTTCCATTTGTTCAAACAAAAATGGAAATACAGCACACAAGGCAAAAATAGAGTTTGTTAAATTCTAACAAGTTTGAAAATTAATATTTGGTATGACCCCCTTTATTCTTCAACACAACCTGGACTCTCTTAAGCAGCTTCCTAGTTTCAGGAATAGTTCTCCAGGCTTCCTGAAGGACAGCCAAAGCTCTTATTTGGATGTTGGCTGCCTTTTGTCCCGCTCTATGTCAAAATTGTGTTTCATTGTGTGATTTCCTTTCCAGGTATGCTTTTATTGCACTGGCAGTGTGTTTGGGATCATTGTCATGCTAAAAAAAAAAGAAAAGAAAATGAAGGTCTTGCCAATTGGACACTTTCCAGATGGTATTGCATGGTGGATCAAAATCTGATGGTACTTTTCTGCATTTATAATTTCAGGATTTTGACAAGATCCCCAACACCACCATGAACCATGACAAAGCCACTACTGCGTTATACAGATGGCTGTACAACTCACTGTTGTACCTCTCTCCTGACCTCCTCTATACATATTGATGAAGATTTTAACAAAAAATTTCAGATTTGGATTCATCACTCCATCAGACCATCTGCCACTGATTTTCAGTCTAGTTCTTGTATACTCTGGCATACCTCGGCCTTCTCTTCCTCTTTTCTTTGCAATAGATGAAAAATTAACTGATATATGAATTCTAAAATTTTGCCAATGACGAGGGATTTTTAATATTTGAAAGATTTTGGCGACCTTGACCTTTGACCTTGAAAATTAAACCATATGTTCTTGGACCCTTAAGGGATATTTCCACAAAGTTTCATCAATTTTATCTTTTTGAGTTATATTACTAACAGACACAGACAAATAAGCAAATGGGAGTAAAAAACATAATGAGGCGTGACTCAAAACTTTTGAACAGTGCTGTACATATGGTTAAATTAATACTGAGTTCCAGTGAACAAAAATAAGTTGGGATCAACTCCAGATGTTTTGTTTGCTTAATCTGCCATGAAAAAACAAGGGAACAGGCCTCTCCTGGCCATAAAACTGCTTGCCAGTCAAATGTCCGATTACTTTTGAGCCTCTGAAAATGAGGGACTATGTGTAAAAATGGCTGCAATTCTGAACCAGCTAATGAAATACTTTTGTTTAAGTAAAAGTGAATTAAAGCTGAATGTCTGCACTTCAATGACATTTTGATTGCTTGACTTAAAATTCACTTTGGTGGTGTACAAAAGCAAAATGATTCAAAAAACTGCACTCACTGTCCAAATAGTTATTTAGGTTTGTTTTGGCTTTACCGGGAACGCTACAACCACCAACTCTTCTCGTTTTCTAGTGGGATCAAATCAAACATGGCAGTGGTTCCCAAACCAGAACCCCCCCCCCCACCTTCGTCGTCCGTTAGCGCCAGCCTGTGAAATTTTCCTTGCTAGAAGGCTGTCTTCATTCTCATCCAAAAGAAAGTGATGCATTTCCTTGAAAATTAGATTTAAAAAATATAAACAACACAGGCTGGTGGCTATAAATTTGTACTACTACCCAGTCATATGTAAAGTGTTAATGCCGGTCTGTGATCCACTTGCCACTGTGACAAAACATTAATACAGGAGCAGTAAATTTTGTTCCAAGTAATGAGTAATATCAAAAACTAAACACCTCTTTTTACCCATTTTAATTCACTTTTTATATAAATAAATTTATATAAATATGTAACTACAGTCAGGCTGTGACCATCTGTCAGCCATTGAATTTGAGGGAAAAATTATATTCCCCAACTGGTTATGGGTGGTTGCTGGAGATTGATGGCAGTTGCTGAGAAACTGACTCCTAAAGTCCCATTTATGCAGGCCTACGGTCTCCAGTTAGAGACCCCCTGGCGATCATCTGTCGGTAGGGAAAAATGTGTATTCGCCCACTGTATGGGAAAAACTGAATGGAAGAGACAGACTCGTCTATAAACAGCTACATTCTGAGCTGTAGTGAAACTGGAAAAGTGCGATGCAACCTAAAAATGGAGAAGGTTTGCCTTCAAATTAAAAGCTGTTTCTCAGCCTTTCACTTTTCACAGTTTTACTACTGCTAGACAATCATGGCAATCTGCTAGCAACCAAAGCAATCATTGGGAGATTTTTGGTGCAGCACCTTCTTTGCAACTCTTTTCAGTCAGCAACAGCCAGCAACCTTCAGGAACCACTGCCAAACAGTCAGGGAATACAATTTTCCCCTAGCAACTTAGCTGTATCACATCCAATATGGCAGACAACTCTTAAATAATGTGTGCATGATGTCACACGAGAAACCTCGATACTCACCTGGGTTTCTCTTTAAAAAAATATGAAAACAATGAACATAAACCACTCACTTAATTCCTGGGACATCACATGTGTTGGGCTTTGATGAATCGTCCTGAGAAGAAAATGCAATTGTGAGACACGAGTCTTGCGTCATTAGCGTACACTCTGCAGCCCCTCCCTGTCCCATCAGTACCTTCTTGTCATCCCACAACTGTTTCTGTGCATCCTTGTCTGCACTTGACTCTGAATTCTCCGTCCCAGGCACTGTTAGCAGCAGTACTAATTAGTGAAACAGCAAGACACAGTTGCTTGCTATGACAAAATACATAAACTAAATCAGTGCAAGAAATGAGTCATCAATATCTGAGCCAGTCATGCAGAATGTAGTGCTGTGCACCAGATTCAAGAGTCTAAAAATAGAAGGTGACCACCAGACAGACTGAATAGATGCCAGCTAATTTTGGCTTCACTTTATCAGAGCTTCACACATAAAAAGACATAATCAATGGATAATCAGTTATCTACTGATTTTCCTCTCTAGATCCTACTGAATCAGGATCATTCAGAGATTGCTACATCTCTACATCCGGCTGAAGACTGAACCAACATGATGAAACAGTTCTTCAGTATCCATTTACTTTATAAAAATTTCACTAAGAGTCCAGATCTACTACTGTGAGACACCAACCTCTTTATGTCTTTTGAGGTTTTCTGCATTAGAACATTGCACATTAATAAATAAAAGCAGCTCTGTGTCTTTGTAACTAGATCTTCCTCTACCTCGTTTCGGCTGCAGCTCCTGTGATCCCCCGGCAAAGACCTCCTGGGGCTTTGGATTCATGGCGCTCTGGTGTAAGGCAGAGTCTGAATTTGTCCTGTATGTGATATAAAGATGAGATTTGAGCAAAACCACCGCCAATTCTTGAATACTGAAGAATTGAAGATCTACAGCATCACATCCATCAGGAATCAGTTCCAGACCATAATTTACCATCATACAGCCCAGCAGGGGGCCTTCTATGTGGCTTGTTTAGTTTTGAAGTATTCTATTAACTAGGCTGCACAGGGTAATGTCATTCAATCGTTGGGAGTGCACTGTATCTGGCTGTGTGTGGTAGTTCTCAATTCGGCAAATGGACAAAAGAAGGTGGCTTACCTTCTCCAGCTAGTGTCTGGCGGTGGGGAGAGGTAGACTGAGCTGTAAGGACAGCTGTCAATGTGAATTTAGTCAAGGGTAATACATTTATAGGCAATAAAAATATAGATCGGACACACAAGTGTTATGGGGATACATTTACTTTGATGTCTTGTTATCTAATATAAGAATATATTTCACAGTCTTGTCAACTGTCTACAATGTATCACATTACATTGTTTAATATCAGGCTGTCAGTATATGCAGTGGAACAAACACTCGCTCACTTAAAATCCACTCAGCAACTTTACTGTCAGATGATATCTTAATACATCTAATATGATGGGTAGGTTTCTGGTGCATTTACTGACTAGTGATTACTTTTTCAAACAGCGATCGTTGTTAACCAGCACGGTAGCAATCTCTGGTGAATGTGACAATATAAAAAACACAGATGACCATCAAACAACAGAATTAGATGGGTTTGTTTTAAATCGCTCTAACTGGATCAGTTTAATGAGTTTTCAGCTAGTTTTTTTCAGTAACTCAGATAGCCAGTAAGAGATTACATTCCTTAGGCCTTGGAAACACAGACCTAGGGACAGGCTGGCAAACATCCGATAACCATGAGGAAAAAATGTATCTCTCTTGACTGGTTGCGAGTGGTTGGTGGCAATCACTGTGAAACTGATTGCAAAAAATCCCAGTCACACAGGCTTAGAGACCTGGCACTGAAGCCTTGGTAACCACCAGCTGCTAGGGAAAAGTGTGCATTCTGTGACCAGTTGGCAAGTGGTTGCTGAAGGTTGTTGCAAAGTTTTTTTGGTGCTGCACCAAAAAAACCTCCTTGTGAATTTTTTTGGTTACTAGTAGATTGCCGCAGTCACTTGTAGTTTGCATGAAAGACGCTAACTTGTCTGCAAACATTTGCAAACTATCTGCAAAGCGGTAGAGCAACTGTGAAAAGTGGGCCGCAAACCGTTCGCCTTAAAAATAAAAGTTGCACCTTTTGAAACATGTTGGCGTCAGCGGTAATGCACAACCTTTACTCTGAAAGGAAATGTTCTCCGTTTCGGTTCTGCGTTGCACTTTTTAAAGTTTCACCACAGCTCGGAGAGTAAATGGTGAGTGTTTGCAGACAAATCAGCATCATCTGCTGGCAACCAAAGCAATCACATCGATCATTGCCAACACCTTCCAGAAACCACTTGCCAACACAGTGGGGAACATAAATGTTTCCCTAGCAACCAGAGAAAGCCAGGGGGTCACAGAATGGTCTCTAGGCCTGTGACTGGGGTTGATGTTTATCAGTCCCATTTTACTGGGTAGATGTTTAGAAATAATGTGATGAGGAGCTAAAATAATTTAAAACAGTTCAGACAGTGTTCATAATGAAGACTGTCATAAAAAACAAACAAACAAAAAAACTGTCATAACAACAAAAACAAAAATCTATTGCTATAGTTGCTGAATTTCACAATTGGTGCATTCCTTAACTTTCACAAACACATAACAAACAAGAGTTTTCTGAAAGGGAAATTAAACAAATTAAATGCTTAAAATTCAATTAGTGACAGACTAAAAACAGACTACAATGCAGGTATGGTCCATTGCTTTGAAGCAGCTTGGAATCAGACACAAAACAGGATTTTGAGTTAAAATCAGACCAAAACAATAACAAATCCCTCATCACCATGAGCTTCAAATGAAAGGATATCTGGCGTCCATGTTTGTCGACTGTCAGTGGCCGGCGGTGAGGGGATGTGATGCGGTTCCGGTCACGGTAAACACGCTCCACCAGCCCGTGGTGTCTGGTTGTCCGACTGGTATCCAGCACCGAGTTCTAGAGTGAACACACCAGGTGAATGAGGCCCCCTGTAAAAAGCTTACTTACACTATAAAACTATGTCTTAGGATAATGTCTGAGGATTAATGGTGCAAATGTGTTCATTTCAAAATGAGTCAAGCCATGGGCCCCCCATACTGATGCTTGAGTTGGCAAATGTATTAAAAATGGAAAGCCATGACAAGCAATGGACTACTTTAAAATTTAGGAACCAAATTACGCACCAGGGTAAAAACTGCTGCAGTGCACGTCTTCTCCTTTCACTCTTGAACCCTGATAAAACCTGATGCATTATGCAGCTTTGACCACAAGGTCATTTCTAAACACTTTACTGTCAGCACAGCCTTAAATAAGCCAGCAGACTTTCTTTAATGGCTTTTCTCGGTTTTGAACCAATCTTTCACCAACACAACAGACACCTGCAACCTTTGTATGTCCAATATTATCACCAACAGCTAAGAAGGGCACACTGGTCTAGAACAAACCATTGATTTACCAGCTGAGAGAGGCCAAGGGCTCACCTGAAAAGGCAGGTCAATGTTGCCATTTCCAATCTGATTGACATTGGGCAGTGAGCCTCCATAGTACTGTCCACGATTCTGCCCTAGTTGCAAATACTGGGTCTTCTGTAACTGCAACTGTGCAAAGTAAAATTGCATGAAAGCATGAGTGAATGACTGATCCGATACACAAAAAAGAGATGCTAAAAATGAATGGTGCATGCCACCACAGAGGTGATATGAAAGACTGATGGATTCATTTACTGACAGATGAAACGTACTGAGCCAGGCAAATGTGGTGGTACCATGGATAATCAAGAGGCAGACATCTTTCATAGCAAATTTTAAAAAATAGGTGAGAAAAAGAAAAATTCACATTGCCTGATGTGAATGACACCTGACTGACAGCTGGTGTGATTACAATCAGACTTTCCATGTAACACACCTGGCTACTACATTAACCACACGACATCAGTCACAAAAGTCATGTATGTTATTAAAAACACTGTGAAGGAAGGCCTTGTATATGAATCATGGAATGCAGGAAGATAAAATGATCAGAACCAATGCAATGGATGGATGTTTGAATGGCAACACAAAGAAATCAGGCAGAGACCATAAAACTGAGCAGTAAATTAAATTTTTCTTCCCCTTTTGCAGTAAATAACAGTACAGCTCAGGTTTACACTGACGCAGTGTGGTAAGTGGGCATCATTTCCAGCAACTGGACCAACAATTAGCCTCAACGTTTCCTGGCAACAAGATGGTTTATACATTTTAAGGTGAACAGCCCCAAAACAATTAGTCGATCATCAAAAACTGTGAGCAGTCGCCAACAATTATGACAAGTTGATCTGTAAATTGTTTTAAAACTTTTAAAAAAAAATCCCTTTTCAGCTCCACTTTACCGTTTTACATGATTATCTTCTGCAATATCTAAACCAGAGCTTTTCATCAAGTGTTTGTGAGTGCACAATTATATTCAGTCTATAAAATGTTGAAACAAAACACACACACACAGACAGGAAAATGTACATCAGAATGTCTCACAGGCTACAGTGATGTCTGAAAATTGTATGTTTAGTTCATTCAAGGACAAGCATTTTTATTCATCACCAGTGGACTTACAACTTCAGTTAAAGACTAAACAATTGAACTGGCACCATAAACAGGAGCCTAATAAAAACATCTGCATCAGGTCTAGTGGTGGAGGCAACTAGTGAACGTTGCCACTGTTGTGAGAGAGCTGCCATTCACTTATTGCTAAAGACATGTGGATCTTTTAGTGAGCGCTGACTCTACTTTCCGCAAGTGCACGCATGCTATGAAAATAATACAACGGGTGATGTTTGGGTTGCCTCCTATCCCGTTACCAGATGAGACAAAACAGCAAAACACAGCTGGTTAATCTCTCTGGCAACCAACATCGCTTTCCATTTCGTTTCTAAATTGCAGCTAACTTTTCCTAAAGGGTTGTAATGCAGTCGCTACCGCGCCAGGCGATTTGTCTATTAGCTAGCGAAATGTCAGCAGTGGCTGCTCCAGCCAGCCACGGGTAGGGAGAACAGGTGCACATTATTCACAGCTCCAGCAGGCGAGGCTAAGCTGGTTAGTGCTGCTGTTGTGGTTGGACTATCGCCGGCGTGTTTTAACGGGCGCGGGGAAACATCGCCCATCGGCGTCGCACTGATGCAGCAAAAGGACGCGGATATGAACTTTAGCTTACTTAGCATCCCAACCTTTCAGATAGATCTCCGCAGTGTTCGTTAGCTGCCAAACAGCAATGCAACGAAACGTAAACAGCCGCTCTGTGGGGTAAGGTCTTACCCGCGCAGCTCTGGTGATGTTCAGGTCTTTCATCACTTCTTCAAACGCAGCGGTCTCTTCCGCCTGCTTCTGATTATGCAAAGCGATTTTTTCGCTAAATTTGCGAGGATTGTTAGAGGACGCCATCTTTCCCCTCTTCTTCTCAATGGAATGTTACGCTACGCACCACTCCTGGCCTTCCCGGTCGTCATCACGCACGGTCAACGTGTCTGTTGATGTTTTTTTTTGTTGTTTTTTTTCCCCTCCTTGCTTCAACTGTTGCCAGAGTTTGCGGCAGGGTGAGCAGCAGATAAAATGAGCACCGCCACAAGGGAAATCGTGTGCCCCAGATGCACGATATAAATAGTTAAATAAATAAGTTCGCATAAAAGAGGAAAGAAATATCAAACGGAATAAAACCAGAATAAAATGACAGGCCCGTGAAACATTAATGAATGTGTAATGGATACAATATTACAAAACAATACATAAAAATGTTGATAAACTGCATGAAAAGCAATGCATGAACTGCAGAATGGCATATCTGTGTTACAAATGTAGATAAACTGCATGAAGGGCTGATCACAGAGCAAGTAGAAATCAGCAGGGATACAAACACTGGATTTAGCCTTTTTTATGGCAGTATCGGCTGGAGGAAGATTTTTTTTTTTAGCTATGCACCTTTTTAGCATAAACCATGTTAAGCATTCATCCAGAAAGCATCAAAGGGGTGAATATGTGAGCCATCGTTCGTCTCCCTAAACCTCAACTGAGAATCAAATTTCAGCTGATTATACATCATGCATCTATATGGTTTTTATGCACCAAATTCCATGATTTATACATAGGTTTTTGTATAAAATTATTTTAGTTTCTACAGCAACAGTAGCTTTTCTTGTTTTTGCAACATTACTGTAACACTGGTAAACAGAAGTAATGACTTGAAAAGTATCACACACCCTTAAATATTTAATAATCCCTCTTGAAAACCGGATGCACTGATCAAATTACCGACTGCAGAGCCTGAAACACTCCTGTAGGCCAATATGGACTAACTAACACATTAAGGGTTGAAAATTATATGCTGTTATGTAACTTTAAAATGTTATTTTTAAACCATTCTATTAGCCCAGTTTATTACTGGTTCATCTGGACAGCTGAGATCTTGTTGGCATTAGCAGTACACATAAGATCCCTGAGTTGGCAACACAGAGAAGGAAAAAAAAAGTTGATTAGTTGATGAAACTGCAGAAAAATGACTGATTTGCCATTAAAGCCATGAATTTCTTAAAGAAATAATTCATAATACAAACAATTGTTAGTTGCAGCCACAAAGAAGAGAAAAAAATTAGTTGAAATGTCAATTTCCCTGCATGTGTAAATGCATGTGGGAATGAGTGGATAAATCTTTTATAATGGAAGGTAGTGCTTCATATGCAAATAAAGCATCCTACCAAAATAACTTTTTTTTTTAAAAAAAAAGCACCCAACAGCTATTTTTAAAGTATGATACACCTTTAATAAAGAATGCACATAAAGCTACACGTGTACATTCCCCTTTGACCACAGCAATTTCCTGTATATTGCACTTTGACAATGTAATGTGCTTTTTACTGGTACAGGTAAGAACAAGACAAAGACATACTAAGGCAGACAGGAGACAGTTTTAAAATGGAGACTCCTCACCATCACATGGATGGTTCAAAGAAAACAACATAAATATTACGACATCATCTTAGCACCATTGTAGGTTCAATCAAATCACTGCAATACAGAGGCAAGGGAGTGGATTAATGGCTCAGAAAAAAGAATATAATTTTCAAGACTGCAGTTGTGAATTTATAAGAAAAAAAAGATGTAATCTGAGATTTAAAAAAAAAAAAAAGATTTTTCATTGGGTTTTTTCCTTGAAAATTTCTGACTCTTAATACAGAAAATAATTAAAATGATCCTACTTCACCAACTCCACATCTGTATTTTGCTTTGTTTTGGGTTTTTTTTACCTACAATGGTCTACAATCACTTAAATATGCATTTGTAGATATAAAGTGCAGAAAAGTAGCAAGAATAAAAAGTCAGTGTGAGTACGCTTTCTGTATAAATTGTAAATTTTTGAGGATTTGTGCAACAACTTTGCTCTTCACATTTTAAAAGACAATTATCCTCAGCAAACTAAAATGTTACTGTAGTTCAGGGACAAACCATGTATGGTATGCAAGCTGTAATGCCTGTTCTACATAAAGAGAGCAGCAACATACTGTAGCCACAAACAGACACACAGACAGACACACACACACACACACACATTAAGTATTGATGTAGCTGCCGTAAGAGGTCCACACTGGTTTGTTATGTCGACTGAGAGAACAGTCGTTAGTACTTTAGTGGGGATTTTGGCTCAAGAAACACAAGGGTTGTTGTTTTTTTTAAAAAAGAAGTCGTTTACACTATAATGTTGAACAACTAATAAAAATTCACAGTTTAAACACATCCAGTACTTGTTTTTGTGCAATTATTGATACGAGGTTTGTTGATTATTAAATACACTTTAGTTGAAATAATTCAATTGTAGCTAAAATAGTAATAAAAATAATGTTACAATCAAGCTGTCCAACATTACAAAGGTTGAGTTTAAATGTTTCCACTGGAAAATTTGGAGCATATTCTGATTAAACGATAAGGTAAAAATCAAAAGAGACATTTGTGCTGTGTGTAACTGAAGCCCTTGATCGACTTAGTGACTGCATCCTTAAAAAACAATAAATTTAAAAAAAAGTTAGGAAATGCTACTATCTTATATTTTCCAAATGGGCAAAAGTGGAAAAAAAATCCTAAGAATTGCAGATTACACATATGTATAATACAACACTTCAGCATTATTAGCTTATATTGATCAACGATCACAACTTTAATTCAAAGCTCCAAATAACTTAAAATTAAGACCCCTTCATATGGAATAAATATGAATGGATGTTAATGTTGAATAAACACCTTACCCCCCCAAAAGCTAGAAAGTAATACACAATTAACAGTATTGTGGCTTTTCAGGTTATTTCCTCATATAAACGCACACGCAGATTTACACAATGATCACACCTTGTGTTGACTCAACAGTCGGCAGAAAGAGCACATGGAATAAAATCTTCACAGTCGTAGGTCTGCTGCTCAACGCTGTGTGGTGTTTTGTGGAAGTATGATTGGTGTACAAGCAATCCCAGCAAAGGATTCTGGGAAATGCAAATCCCTCTCCCACTCATCTGTCTCCGTGTTGTACACCTGAACAATACTAGTGACATTGTTCAGGTGCCAGTTGTAACCTCCGACGATGTAAATCTTTCCGTCCAGAAAGCAGCAGCCCGCTTCAGACTGCCCAGCTCTCATGGGATTGGCTGTGGTCCACTGGTCATTCTCTGGAATGTAATACTCGACTGCCAGCACATCAAAACAACGGTCTACATGGTCCATGCGACCGCCCAGGGCATAAACCCGATCCCTGGTGCTAATCATGGCATGCAGCACTCTGGGTTCATTCATGGGAGCTCTGAAGTCCCACTGATCTGTCACCGGATCGTAGCAGTGAAGAGTTTTCTTGTCATCTAACGAGACACCGTAACCTCCTGAGATATACAGCTTCTCTCCACAGGGAGTACCCGCATGACCCCAAATCCTGCGTTTTAACGGTTCCACATAAGACCACTCATTCTTCTTTGGGCAGTAACACTCTACAGATGACAGACTGCCGGATCGATTGCGCCCTCCCGTGGCGTACAGCTGTCCATTCAGCACATTAAGCTGAAACTGGATACGAGCCTCCTGCATGGATGGGATGCGCAGCCATTGGTTCAGATGTGGATCATAACGGAAACAGCTGTCTACTGCCCCCTCACCACTGCGATACTGTAAGTGCTGTCCACCAACGAGGTACACAAAGTTATCAAGTACAGCAACACAAGCATGGCTGCACCCCGTGTCCATCTCTGTAAGCTCTTTGAACTGGCGGGATGCAACATCTGGAAGATAGTACACCTTGGTGCTGACTGTGCGATCGTTGTCAGTGTAGGGCGTTCCACCAAAGGTGATGAGTGACATGACGTCAGAGCGAATGAGTGTCCGAGAGGACTGCATTTCATGCTGTCGGAAGGGAAGAATCTGGTAATTGAAGGCCTCAAGGAGATACTGCCGACACTGAACGTCCTCCACCATGATGTTCACTCTCTGAACACTGTCCACCAACTCTGAGGAGCGCATGAGGGGGAAGCGCACGTGGCATAGGACGCTGCTGGCTTGAGCCCGACGTGACTCGTCATACTGAAGCCACCTGATGGCGGCGTGGAAGAGGTCGATCTCACTACAGTTCTTCAGTTTGTTGCTTTGAAGGAAGAAGATGAGGCGCTCCATGGGAATGTGCAGGAAATCCTCCTCCTCTGCTATCTGGAGGAAATGACGAAAGGTGAAGGCGTCCACCGACTCCTTCAGGGAAGACAAGCTGAATGTGGTGGCCATCTGGCCGATGTGCAGGCATGTCTCAACGCTCATTGCTGACTTGAGGAACTCCTCACAGAGCTCCACGACGGGAACCATCTGGAGGAAGACAGCAGCTCCGAGGACATCCTGAATACAGTCCAAGTCTAAAGTGACTTCTGCACTGTAGGCAAAGTCGATAATATGTTTCAGCCCACGGGCAGACAAACCCTTCAGCTCAATGGTATCTTGGTTTGACTCCCTCATGCCTCCTGTAAACATTGCTCTGAAACACAAGAACATGTCGGTAAACAACATGATATTTTACATTTCCATCTCGTCTGAAAGCACAGATTTCAAAACTGCATGAATTTCGTTTGTTGTTCTATGACAGACAGTCAGAGAAATTCTACATTAAAAAAAAGAAAAGCCTTCTTCTTTCTGAGTCACTGTTTAGAGTCTGGTGTCCACGGCAGATGAACTGAAAACTATTGTGCAAAACAATGAGGTTTCTTTTGGCTGCATTTTTATGTTGCCCTCTTGTACAATTATTTAAACTGTGTTTAATTATTGTTTTAAAACAACTGTCACTTATGCACATCAGTCTACACTCAGGATTTTTATTTTTACAAATACACTGCTCAAAAAAAATTAAAGGAACCCTTTTTAATTGGAGTATAGCATCAAGTCATTTAAACTTCTGGGCTATTGATCCGGTCAGTTAAGTAGCAGAGGGGGTTGTGAATCAGTTTCAGCTGCTTTGGTGTTAATGAAATTAACAACAGGTGCACTAGAGGAGCATCAATAAGACAACCCAGGAATGATTTTACAGGTGGAGGCCACTGACATTTTTTCCCTCCTCATGTTTTCTGACGTTTTTTTTTCCAGTAGTTTTGCATTAGGCTAGGGTCAGTGTCACTGCTGATAGCATGAGGTGATACCCGGACCCTACAGAGGTTGCACAGGTAGTCCAACTCCTCCAAGATGGAACATCAATATCATCAGTCTCAAGAGCATGGAGGAGATTCCAGCAGACAGGCAGTTACTCTAGAGGAGCTGGATAGGGCTGCAGAAGGTTCATAACCCATCAACAGAACTGGCATCTGCTCATTTGTGCTAAGAGGAACAGGATGAGCACTGCCAGAGTCCTACAAAATGACCCCAAAATGACTGATGTGAATTCAATTCAATTAAATTAAATTTTATTTATATAACGCCAAATCACAACAAACAGTCACCTCAAGGTGCTTTGTATTGTGGGTAAAGACCCTACAATAATACAGAGAAAACCCAACAGTCAAAACGACCCCCTATGAGCAAGCACTTGGTGACGGTGGGAAGGAAAAACTCCCTTTTAACAGGAAGAAACCTCAAGCAGAACCAGGCTCGGAGAGGGGCAGCCATCTGCTGCGACCGGTTGGGGCTGAGGGGAGAGAGACAGGACAAAAGACATGCTGTGGAAGAGAGCCAGAGATTAATAATAATGATTGAATACAGAGTGAAGTATAAACAAGTAAATAAAGGTGAATGAGAAGAAACAGTGCATTATGGGACCCTCCCTCAACAGCCTATGTCTCTGACCACACAGAAACAGACTTTATGGGGGTGGTGTGAGGGCCCGATGCTCACTCCCCAGCACCATAAAGCTCGATTGGCATTTGCCATAAAATACCAGAATTGGCAGGCCCACTACTGGTGCCCTGTGCTTTTCACAGATGAGAGCAGGTTCACCCTGAACACGTGACAGACATGAAAGGGTTTGAAGAAGCTGTGGAGAACAGCTTGCTGCCTGTAACATCATTCGGTTTGACCAGTATTGTGGTGGGTCAGTGATGGTCTGGGGAGGCATATCCATGGAGGGATGTACAGACCTCTACAGGGTAGGCAATACGTTTGTCAGGGTGCTGACTGCTATTAGGTATCAGGATGAAATCCTTGGACTATTGTCAGACCCTACGCTGGTGCAGTGGGTTCTGGGTTCCTCCTGGTGTACGACAATACCTGGCCTCATGTGGCAAGAGTATGCAGGAATTGATATCATTGACTGGCTCCTGACCTAAATCCAACAGAACACCTATGGGACATTATGTTTTGCTCCATCCAATACTGCCAAGTTGCAACTCAGACCGTCCAGGAGTTCAGTGATGCTCTGGGCCAGATCTGGGAGGAGATCTCCCAGGACACCATCTGTTGTCTCATTAGGAGCATGACCCAACATTGTCAGGCATGCATACAAGCACGTGGGGGCCATACAAACTACTGAGTACCATTTTAAGTTGCTACTATGACATTCAAGCAAAATGAACTAGTCTGCTGCATAATTTTTTCACTTTGACTTTTGGGGTGTCTTTGAATTCAGCCCTCTGTAGGATGATCATTTTCATTTCCATCAAATGATGTAGCATTCTTTCATTTCTAACACATGACCCAGTCCATATCAGTATAAATATCCAGCATGATTTGTTTCCCCATTGACATCTGATGTGTTTTTAAAGCGTTTTTTTTAATTTTTTTTTTTTGAGCAGTGTATATTATTTAGCATTTTTCCCCATTCCAGCTAAGAGCTTCCAGTTATGAATACAAACTGGGTCTCGTGTCAAGTCTCATGCGCCAGACTAACCTGAAGTAATCACTACAGGCGGCCAGCACTGCTTTATGGACCTGGAAGCGCTCCTCGTTGATGGCCAGCACGACGTCAAGTAGCTGGCCCTGAGCCCGCAAAACAGACAAGCCCTGAAGGAGGGTGGAACTGTGGCTCGGGGCTGAGAAAGTACAGCGCAGGGTGCTATTCTTGTTTGCCATACTGTAAAGAGAAAAAGGCCTCAAGTCACTCAAGTGATTGTTCCTTTTTTTCAGATCTCTCCTGATCTTAATTTCTATCCTCTGCTTAATTTTCCAGTTACTAAAAGCTATTATAGGCTTTTCAAACATCCTGCATAGTTGAAGAGATCTATATGTTGTGTCTGGTTAAAGTATCACTGTGATGAAAATGCAATCTAATCTGTTAAGTCCGCCACAGGAAATACATTCTGCACCGTTCAGTGTCTTTGCCTTAATAAGATTGCGTCTGTACACTGAAGGCATTATGAGGGGAAAAGAGTTTACTGCTATATATAGAAAACTGAAATCTATCTACCACAATTAAAGTGGGTATCTGAGAAGCAAGTAAGCACAATTATAACTGGTAGACACATTACTATCATAGGTGCATGAAAGGTCATCACTTTGAAGGAGCCAGGCCACAGTTGTAGTTTTTATTCTGTTTGCCTGGTTAAATAAAGGTTTAAATAAAATGACATCATGCCAATCCTCAAGGAACACATTTACCCAAAGTAGAAATAACCTCCAATGAGCGACAAATATGCTTTAACAGCTCCTGCATAAGTTTTTGTTTGCATTTCCTTTACTGACATGCTTCATTCAGATTTTAAAAATGGCATCCAATCACAGCAGGAAGGTTAAAAATTACCAAAATGCACCTACACACCAGATGAGGCTAAAAGGGAATTATCAGAATGTTCAAATCTAACAATTATCCTATGTAGATCATGAATATTAAAAAATTGAAATCCCATCTCACACACAGACACACTCAAAAAACTGATCAGGCATCAATAACAAATATGATAAAGAACCTAATAGGAGAAATTATGATGACTCTGGCATAAACAAAATATTTTCAATCCCAAAGAATGAAGCAATGAAGCAATGCGATCTGCGTGTATAAAAAAATAATCCACAACAACTCATACTTTCGGGTACTGATCTTGAGTATCAAGTCATGTTGATGTGATCAAAAAGATTTGTTCCTTTGAATCTCAGTTTTATTTTTGTTCAAAAATAAAATGTAGCCCAAATAGTCAGTTCCCTTTCCTAATCAAGATCTGCTCTAGAGGTTGCATTAGCTCATCGCACAATATCCAGCTAATTAATTTTTAGTATGTAAACACTGCAGGGTGGTGTTTGAAGGAAGACAATAGACAAAGATGCAGATGTGGAATAAATGATTTTTAAAAAAAGTTCAAGAGCGCAAGGACGCCTGTGATAGCTGTTTATGTGCGTGAAATAAATAAATTCCTGTTAAACTTTCTTCCTCTTTGCAGAAAGGCACAAGGGCCCGGGCGGTCTGTCAAGAAGGCCAAAATGAAGAGCTCAGAAGGAAAAGAAATGAGCAAATTCAAACTTATTTTTCATAAAATAGGTTATGGGGAGAAAACAGGGTAGGTGGGGGAGTCTTTTATACATCTGGACTAATATGATTGTATAAAATAAAATGTTATCTGTAAATGCCCCTGTCAGGGTAAGCTTCGACTTTACCAGCAGGAAGACAACGAGTATTTCCATTCAATTTCCATTCATGACAGCGTGTCCCGACTTCACTGACTTTATTATATACACCTGCGCTTTCTAGTACGGTGTATTTCTCCTGGGAAAACCTCCACATTAAAATTCATTAAATGTTTACGTCTGCATTATTTTTACGTCAGTATCAGCATCTAAAAAGCAAGTCTGATTTCGGAAGAAGTTATTTACGCCAACAAGAAAGAAGACTTTCTTTGGATGCCCTCACTGTTTTCTGTCAACAGTCAAGGCAAACTATCATTGTTTCGAAGTTGTGACCTATATATTAGTATCTCATAATAAATTCAATAAAATTCTTATAACACAACAGACTGCCTTATGGCTTCCTAATCTCCATCCATAACTTCTTTTTTGTTTGCTGTCTCGACAAACAGAGCAGGCGGTCTTGGTGCCTGGAGGCCCCGGACACCGCCTCGGTGTTTCCTTAATTTAAGCCGCGGCGCCGAACTTCGCTCGGACAAACTCGGATCGAGTCCCGAAGTCGTGGGAACTCCCATCAGGAAAACACGGAACACCCGGGACAACACCGTGGATTCCCCACGTACTCACTCACCTGCTCTGCGTATGTTTTGGAGCAAAATCCCCACCATCCGACTCCGCCATCTTCTAGCACATAGCAACACGCATAGGGCATTTTCAGCAGTGTTAACAGGATGCCAATGGCACGACTGGCACGTTCATGGCTTCATAAGTCTGGAAACAGTCTATTATTCCAGGACGGATGACAAACAGCTGCCTGCCTGTGATCCTGTGGTGAACACGGTGATGACCTCTCCTACCGGCTGTTTGCCGCACCTCCCGCCTCTATACCGGCCACTAGGGGGCGGCGGTGTCCCGTCCACAGGTGCTCCAGCTGAGGTGTCCTGACTGAAGCAGTCCAGGAGACAATATTAGATTGTAAACAAACAGGAAATACAGACATATAGACATCACCAGTCTATATTACCAGTTAAGTATAGCTATTTAAAATGTGAATATAAAAATATGTCTGTTGCAAAGCCAGTATGTAAATAATACATACGATAACATAAGTGCACAACAGTTTGGGGCCTCCTCCGTCAGGTTTTGTATTTTATTGTGCGGAAAATGTTTTGAAATGGTGATAGGTATGGAATGCAGCAAGGCCGGTTTAGCACCCAGATTGTCTAAATATGTGGAGAATGTGGTTTGGCATTGTTGAGATGAAATAAACAACGCTTTCCATAAAAACAGTGACAGCTCATTTAAATAATGTAAAAACAAGTAATCTCTACAGCGCTTGCAATACAGTGCACAGAGGTGACTGTGGCTCAGAAGGCAGAGCAGGTTTTCTACCAATCGAAAGGTCAGTGATTTGATCCAGCTATTCCCGTCTGCCTGTTGAAGTATCCTTGGGCAAGATCCTGAACCCCAAGTTACCCTGAATGCATCCATTGGAGTGTGAGTGTGTGCACAAATGTTAGACAAGGTGCTTAGGTGTAGAGGAAAAAAAGCACCTGTACTGTATGAGTGTGTGTGTGATTGGTTTAGCAAGGCTTGTAGTAAAAAGTTCTTTTTTAGAGTAGAGTAGAAAAACACTATATAAGTACCAGTCCATTTATTATATAAACTAATTTAATAATTTCATACATTACCTACTGTGTGGAGGTATGTGGACATTCAAAACAGACACTAATCCAATTTGCTGCAGAACAAGGCTGAGAATTATAAATGGATCAAATTTTCATGAACCAACTAAAAGACTATTTATTACATGCTGTATGATTTGGTTCAATTTAACTGCACAGAATAGCAAAATAACATCCATCCCTCCATCCTCTTCTGTTTATCCTTTTCGGGGGTTATTCCCAATTAAGTATATTGCAGTGCCCATCAGTAAACCAGTCTGCGATCCCCAGAAAAGATGATTTACCTTAATGTGAAGACTTTCTATAGTCGACAACCTAAAGGTAGATGGGCTGCAAGAGCAGTTTCACTCGTATATGAAAGAAGGTTTAAAGATGCCTAAATTCAGTACTGTGTTAAATGGCTGACAACAAAAATGTCTTCACTAAAGTTAAAACTAAACCTGAAGCTTTAAGTTTAAGAATAGCTGGGATGATAAATACTGAAACTCAAGATGAAGCATGAACAGCACATGAGCTTATTTTATTTATGCAGACAATACGGTATCCTTTGATAGTATTTTAACCACGGGTATTGTTTATCAGATTTTAGCCTACCCCATGTGGTCGAGACAAATGATTGTAATCTCTGTGGTAAGAAAGAAACACAAGAGAACAGAGAGGGGGAAAAAAAGAGAACAAAGTGGCATTCTTGCATCTTTGATTCTTAAAACGTGAACTAGGGAAACCTTTCTTCTTCCAGTTCTGGGAATGTAAATTGTAGCGTGGTGGGAAATGCTAATAGTCTGTCATCACTTTTTGAGAAATAAACAGGATACATTCTAGTCTGAACAATGTAACTTTCGATCTGAATACCACAGAAGTCTCTTTAGTAATGAGTAATGTGGTCTTTCATGAGCTACCTCTTTTAAGGTCATTGGGTTTTTTTTTTTGTGACCACTTCCTGTCACATCATTACCTCTCAACAGGCTCTAATTTGCTCTGCTCTACTCTATCACAACTTCTGTCTTTCCTCTCACATTGCACTGACCAACATAAGTTTTGCTTTTTGCTGTCATTGCACAAAAATACTGTGAAAAGTTTTTTTATGCTTTAAATAATGTTAAAAATCTGACTGACTGAATTGTCATTTGTATTTTATGTGTTCAAAATTTTTATGTTGTTGTCTCAAGCTAAAAAAAAAACAAAAAAAAAAACTGATCCTGAGGCCAACACGGATTACTGATTAATACACTATTTCCTTGGGAAAAGCTGAAAATATAAAAACTCAAGCAAGTATTAATAAAGATTTTTTAAACACAAAGCATGAGAGTTTTTAACTTGCCTTCCTTAATGGCCTCCTTATAGCACGGGAAATAATTATTTGATCCCCTGCTGAATTTGTAAGTTTGCTCACTTAAAGAAAAATAAACAATCTCTAATTTTTATGTTAGTTTCATTTTAATGGAGAGAAGCAGAATATCAACCAGAAATCCAGAAAATACACAAATAAAAAAGAAAGAATAGAAACTGATTTTCGTGTCACTCAATTTGATCCCCAAGCAAAATTTGATTTCGTACTTAGTGCTTTGGTACTTTTGTGCTGTGATGTCGAAAAGTCTTAAGTTAAAGCCACTTAAGGCAAGTCCGTCTTCATATCAAACACCAAACCGTTCTTGTATATCAGCATTGCGAGCTCATTGTCCACTTGTTCAAGGTCTGCCACTTCTCCTTCTTTGGAGCTCCTCTGTGCCTCATGTGTAGAGCCAGGGCTCAAACACTCATCACTGCAGCCTTCCGAGTCACTCCTCTCGTGCTTCCACATCCTCGTCAGTCTCATCGTTCCACTCGCCTCTGACGACAGTGGCATCGTCTGCTTCCTCAGAGACGGATTTTCCCTCTGGAAGCTGGTGCAGCGTCAGCTCATGATGCACCTCCTCCTTCTTCTCCAAGATTCCCTGTTTTATCACATTATCAGAGAACAGATTTCGGGTTAGAATCTGAAGTGTCAGATGCACCAAGAGCAAAACCTAAAAAGGCTGTTTATCCCTACATACTGCTATGAGCCATAACAGCGTAATAGGAAAGTTCTGTAGGTTTGTAGAAGTAATAAAATCACTGCTGAAAACTAGGTGATTTACCTTTTTCTAACATTGCACTATAATTACATGGAACAGAGGGATTTATCACTGGTAGATAGGCAATTAATGAAACCGTTTATCCAGACCTGCTGAAGTCACTTAACCCTCTATAGCGCACTTTTTGAAATACTTGGAAATTCAAATTTTCAACCCTAGAGTGCCATTGGAGGTTTTTATAAGAGTTTATCAATTTTATGACCTTGTTCATTTAAATTTATTTTTTATGTTGCAAATCATGGCCAATGAAATGTTATCATATAGGTAGATCTAGTGCCGGGGTTGGGGGTTGGGTTGGGGTTTGATGCCATGATGTTACTATTTGTGACATAGCCTAATCTTCACTGGTTGGGTGGAAGAAATCCATGTGGTGGTATGACCTCAAGGAGAGGGGAGGGAGGATTTCTCATATGATTAAAGATTAATACAATGTATTGGTTTTAAGAACCTGCTTTTTGTAACCCAAAGTCAGACAAAGTTTGGATGCAGCGTAAAATGAAAAACAGAAAGCAATGATTTGCAAATCCCATAAAATAATATTTTTATTCACAGTAGAAAACAGAATGTTTAAAATGAGAAACTGTACCACTTTAAGAAAAATTTCAGCTCATTTTGAACTTGATGGCAGCAACACGTCTCAAAAAAGACAGCACCAACAAAAGGCTGGAAAGTAAGTGGCACTAAAAAGAAGCAGCTGAAGGAACATTTTGCCACTATGTAGGTTCAAGTCAAAAACTGTTCTGGGGTCAGAAAAATTGAAATTTGAAATTATTTGGAAACATGAACATCAGTTCCTCTGGACTAAAGAGAAGAGGGACCACCTGGCTTGTTATCAGTGCTCAGTTCAAAAGCCTACATCTCTGATGTTACGGCGACGCACTAGCGCTTATGTCAGCTAGCACGTGTGGAAAGGCGCATTCAATGCCGAAAGGTATACAGGTCTAAGAGCAACATATGCCTGCCTTTCAGAAGAAGTTGTTTTTTTTTTTAAGGGAAAGCCTTGCATATTTCAGTAAGACAATCTATTACAACAGCGTGGCTTTGTAGTAGAAGAGTCCAGGTGCTAAACTGGCCTGCCTGCAGTCCAGACCTTTCACCAACTGAAAACATTTAGAGCATCATGACACACAAAGTATGCCAAAGAAGACCCAGGACTATCAGAAAAAAAATGGGATATCATTCCTCTCCTAAAAGTTCACTAACTGGTCTGTTCATTTCCCAGATGTTTACGGACTGATGTTTAAAGAAGGGATGATACACAGTTGTAAACATGGCCCTGTCCCAAGTCACTGCCATCAAATTCAAATCTAATATATTTAATGAAATAGTAAAATGTAAAATGTCTGTTTGCCTGATTTCATAGCATATAACAAATCAGTAAACAACTGTTAAAACTGGTGCCTCTTTGGTAGTTCAGACTTAGCAGAATTTTAAAAAATGTCAGCAGTTTAAAGATTCAGAAAGTCTCTGCCTTTCTGATGTATTGGCAATGATTTCTTGTTGGCACAGGAAGCAATCAAGATCAAAGGGTAATTAAAGCAAACTGGATGTGTCGGACAAATTTGAAGCCACAGCAAACTTCGTAAACATGAAAAGTGCAGCTTGACCTCGCAAGAGAAACCAACAGTAGAGGCTGATTTTTAAAGAGGTCATAAAGACTGGTGTTTACGTAGTTAACCTGTTGTGGTATTGTAAAAGAGAGCAGCTGTCTTCACAGTGGGTTGGACTAGTCACGATGGTAACTGAGAAAACAGAAGAGGAAACTGTTGCACAAGAAAGACATTTGCTTCAGGGTTTTATGACAGAAAAATCCTTGTAAAATGTGGCTACTGTTATTTAAAAAACACACAAACACAATATTCTTTGTTTCAAAATTTAACAATTGGTTTGTTGTTTCCCTAACCAAACAGTATTAAAAAATAAATAAAAGTTAAAAAAAAATAGAAGTCAACAAGCAACGGTCCGACACAGGACTCAAGTCCCAGTCTGCTGAGTGAAAGTCCCAAGACTAACAGGCAGCCTATGCTCACTGTTGTCACCCTTGCAAATGGATGCACACAGCAAAAAATGACACCACAACGGTCTCATTTTGGTTTGTCATACACAAATCTGCGACTCTCAGGTGGCACAGAGTTGAAACTGGAAACAGCTGAAAATGATGGCACGTTCTGCAGAACATTTAGAAAAATTGCAACCTCGTTTCCTGTTTTGACTTCTTCTGTTTCTATTACAACACTGAAGTGGGAACCATGACCCTAACACCTATCGTTTAGGAGACTGCAGCGACTCAAGCGTGCATCAAGCGTGAGTATAAATGGATCAACAGATCAAGTATAACTGCATAAACAGCATAACATATGCAACATTGTTGTGCGTCAGTGTTAGGCAGCGCTTTACAGGCCACCGTCTACAAGTGCTGTGTACTGTCAGTAGGGAGCGATGGCAAAATTATATGAAAGTAATCTTGTTTGTGCTTTTGCTGTTCTGTGTGCTTTGTTTCTGCCACAAAGGAGACAGAAGTCATAATTTGTGAAAAAAGTGTTTTTGATCTTTAAATTTTTTTGCTTTTTTGCTTCTTGCTTTTTGAAAGTGGACTGAAGCAAAGTGGAAAACTGTTCTGTGGTCAGACAAATTAAAATCTCGAAAGTCTTTTTGGAAAACATGGACCCTGTGTCCTCTGGACTAAAGAGGAGAGGGACCATCTGGCTTGTTTTCAGCACTCAAAAACCTGCATCTCTGATGGAATATACACAGGTTTAGAAAAATATGCTCCCATCCAGAAGATGTCTTTTTCAGGGAAAGCCTTGCATAGTTCAGCAATACAGTGCTAAACTGCATACTGTAGCTATTACAACAGCATGGCTTTACAGTAGAGCCCGGGTGCTGAACTGACCTGCCTGCAGTCCAGACCTTTCACCAACTGAAAACATTTACAGTTTACCATCATGAAACAAAAAATATGACAAAGAAGACTCAGGAATGCTAAGCAGTCAGACAAAAAATGGGACAATATTCCTCTCCTTAAGTTGGTGCCAGCAGCCTCTGTCCTCAGTTCCCAGATGTTTACTAAGTATTGTTTAAAGAAGAGGGGATGCTCCACAGTGGTAAACATGGCCCTGTCCCAATTTGCTGCCATCAAATTCAAATATGATTTTTATCAGGAAATGCAAAAATATCTCATGTTCCAGTGTGAATAAAATTTGGGGTCATGAGATTTGCTAATCATTACATTCTGTTTTTTTAAGTATAAATACTGTCAGCCACCAGTGCTACCCCACAGCCTTCTGGCAGTAGAATCTTGAGGTGGCATGAATCCCCTCGAAGCACAAGTTCTAGAACACATACTTTCCAGCAGGGTTCGAGCCAGTGGTTGATGCCCTGGCACTCCATCTTGCTGAGGTGCTTTTGCACTGGGCTGAGAATTTCAGCAGTTGGCTGAATGGATTGCTATCATAACGGTTAGCTGGTGACACAGTCATTAGCATCAGCAAGTGGTTGTTCAGTACATTTGGCCGATACCGAGGGATCCCCTCCCCATTGTACGTTCACACCGGCCTGAGTAATATTTCTGGCTAGAACCCTAAACCATGTCTCAGTAGATCTTAATGGAGTGCATATGAGCCTAAGTAACATCTAAGTAACATCTTTCTACAGTTATCAGAGTTGTTTTTTGTTTTTAAATGGTCATTATCACCTACACATACCTATGTTAGGATGTGTCAACATTTTAAGGGTTCAGCAACACTTCTTGACCAATGAATTATGCTTTTTGTATACTTTTAAAAAAAAAAAACTCTTTTGGGTTTAGTCAGATTTACAGTGTGGAGAATGTTTGGTTGAGGGGGTACCTATGAGCTTCTTTTATCACAACAGGTATAAAAATTGCCAACAAACTGAACTGCCCTAGTGTACACTTCATTTAATTTTTATTTTATTTTTCAATACAGAACAACTTTCCAGTAAGGAAAAAAAAAAAAAGCAGTGGTCAAAACAGCAGTCAGCAGAACACTGGGACTGTGGCTCCACACTTCTCTTACACAGTCTACAGTTCTGCTGTTTGGTCAAATGAAAAGTCTGTGGTTTTGCCACATTGGCTTTCAGTAGATTTGTTACAGTTTGCTGGGAAAGGTTTTGCGCAAAGCTTCCAGTCTCACCAGCTACTTTTCTAATGAATTACACGCCCACTTAGCCAGCACACACACACACTCACATTCTCATTATTTTGCAGGGTTACAAAAAAAAGTGCGTCAGTGCGGTTATAGTACAGTATCTCCAAGAAGTATTCGCTTTCTGCTTATTTGTGTTAAACTTTTCTGTGATTAAAATTTCTGTTTTACCAATTCCCATCAATCGATGCCAAATAACCCATAATGAAAATGTGAAAACATATTTCTAGAAATGTTTGCAAATGTATTAAGTTAAAAAACACCCTTAATTCAACACTTTTTAGAAGGCCCTTTGGCTGGTTGGTATTGGTCAGGTGATGAGTGAGGTGAATAGTTGCATTTTTGACCCAGTTTGTTTTTTTGTTGTTGTTTTTTTACACACTTTTGGAGTCCTGTAAATGTAGTTTAGCAAACTCCACATGAGCTGTCACATGCCTTTTAATCAAGAGTGTCTTCTGTCCAGCTGCTCCACCCGATAGAACTGATTCATGGAGTATTTCTGATTTTTGTCTTTCCATCAGGTTCTCCTGTCTCTGCAGAGGACCCATGAAGCTCTGATAGACTGCCTCTTGGGTTTTTCATCACCTTCAAGGCTCCAAGGATCCAGCCATGGATCTAATGACCAAGAGACCCTATGATTTCAAACGTATTCTATTTAACAGTTACAGAGGTCAATTGGAGACACTCAGAACTTTGGAAATGATTTTATCGTCTTAACCTTGATCTGTGTCTCGCATATTATTACTCGGGTTTTAAGAGAATTTCTAGGACTTCTTGGCTTGTTTTGTTTAACATGTAACTTTGCCAACATTATATGCACAAGTCTTTGCCTTTCTGATGTATGTACAATGATTTCTTGTTGGCACAGATAATAAGCAAGATCAAAGGGTAATTAAAACAAACTGGATGTGTCGGACAAATTTCGGACAAATACAACAGTAGAGGCTGATTTTTTTTTAAAAGAGGCTAAAAAGACTGGTGTTTATGTAGGTAACCTGTTGTGGTATTATAAATGAAAGCAGCTGTCTTCACAGTACATAGGGTGGTTTGGACTACTCACAATAATAACTGAGAAAACAGAAGAGGAAACTGTTGCACAAGAAAGACATTTGCTTCAGGGTTTTATGACAGAAAATCCTTGTAAAATTAAATTCAAGTTTATTTATGTAGAGCAAAATCACAACAAACAGTTGCCTCAAGGAGCTTTATATTGTAAGATAAAGACCCTACAGTAATCACACAGTAAAAATAACAGTCAAAACAACCCCCTATGAGCAAGCACTTGGCGACAGTGGGAAGCAAAAACTCCCTTTTAACAGGAAGAAACCTTCGGCAGAACCAGGCTCAGGGAGGGGCAGCCATCTGCCACGAAATGTGGCTACTCTTATTAAAAAAAGGTGTTTTAACTAAAACAACATTCTTTTTTCCCCAGAAGTTAACCATTGGATTGCTGTTTCTCTAACAAAACAGTAATAAAAAATAAAAGTAGCCTCAGTCTGCTGAATGAAAGTCCCAAGACTAAGAGGCAGTCTACACTCACTGTTGACACCCTTGCGAATGGATGCACACAGCAAAAAATGACACCACAACGGTCTCATTTTGGTTTGTCATGCACAAATCTGAGACTCTCAGGTAGCACAAAGTTGAAACTGGAAACAGCTGAAAATGATGGCACAGTTCTGCAGAACATTCGGAAAAATTGCAACTTCGTTTCCTGTTTTGGCTTCTTCCATTCCTATTACAACACTGAACTGGGAACCATAACCCTAACACCTATCGTTTAGGAGACTGCAGCGAGTCAAGTGTGAGTACCAACACATCAAGCACAACCGCATAAACAGCATAACGTGCATAAATATTGTTGTGCATCTGTGTTAGGCAGAGCTTTACAGACCACCGTCTCATGTTCAAGTGCTGTGTACTGCTAGTGATGGCAGCGATGGCAAAATTATATGAAAGTAATCCTATTTGTGTTTGTGCTTTTGCTGTTCTGAGGCCACCCAAACAGACACCTCCGCCCCTCGGCTGTACCTAGAAATTGTGACAAAGGCAGCCCTAGCAGAGTCCAACACCAACTGGGGACATTGACTTTTTGCCAGCAATGTGGGCCCAGCTCTCACAACAGTTGCAAGGGGACTGGATAGCCTGCAACAATATTACCTCATGCACCCAAAAGCACCTCCCACAGGATACTCCAAGGGGTGCACCTGAATATCTTTTCATGTGGACTGGTTGGGCTAACTCTTATGCACCCTCAAATAGCCTTGAGAGAATAAAGCTGGTTCAGAATATTTCAGTAACTGGGGATCAGACCATCAAGGCCACTGATCCACACCACCACCACTATAAGATAAACCATTTAGAAAAACAATTAAAATTCCCAAATATCTCCTTAGGCGCCGTTTGACTCCACAAGGATCATCTAGAGTACATAAATGGCCATACAGTTATACAGAATAACAAATCCTTAACAGCTGCAAATCCAAGCTACAGTTTCTTACTTGGCTCTTTGGTTGATGCTGGATGAAATCTGTAATAACAGGTTTCGGCACAGGAGGAAAAATCTTGACTTTGATCCTAAAGACCAGGGGAAAAAAGGAGAAAAACAAGAACTTCATGAGAAACTTTTACATTTTTAGAAAACTAATAAATTACAAGTTGTGTCTACAGTGGCTGCTGTTCAGCTAAAATGGCAAAATTGTACTTGTTTTTCATGAACCAGAAAGAAACATGCATACTGTAGTTTGCAGGTTTATTTTTTTTCTCCAAAATATAATAATATTATTAAAATTATAGTAAACGGTCACTTACTTCTTCAAGACAATGGTGCACATTGTTGAGAATAAGAAGAAGACAAATAGCAAGCCGAAACTCAACCACACTAATACAGGGAAGAAAGGAGATAAAATGAGAAAAGATAAGAAAGAAAATATGAAGAAGAAAAAAATAATGAATAACATGAGTCGATTCTGTAGGTCTGATACCATTCATAGGTTTTCCTGGCTTTGTGTTGATGATCATTGAGGCTTTAGGCCCTTCTCCCGCTAGTGTCACTCCAGCTAAGGTGATGTTGTATTTGCTTCCAGCTGTCAAGTTTCCCAGATGATAATTTGTCTCTGAATTTGGTATCTTGTAGCACTCTAATAAAAAAAAGTGGGAAAAAAATATCCATTATTACAGTTAGTGAGCTAGTGCCCTTTAGCATTCCCTTTTGCAGAGTAATTCAGAATTGAAAGATATGACTTTCACACCTTTTTGCTTATCCTGGACACTTATTTTCACCCTGCACAGGCTGTAATGTGTCAGGAAGCCTTGCTGGTCCACAAGGGGAATTGCTTTCCAGGACAGGTCAGCAGAACTGTCTGTTTCGTGAGATGCCTTGACCTCCTGAGGTTCCTTGAGTGGTACTGAAATAAATAAACGATGTATTCTTTTTACAAAAAGTATAAATCTGCCTTTAAAAGATTCTGGTGCAAGTCATTTATTATTTTTTATTAATTTTTCTTCACCTTTATGTTAACTACCTAAACTTGGGTTCAACAGTGTGGGCAGCATGTTAGCTTGCCCTTGAGGTAAGCGTGGGGAGCTAACTTTCATGCAGGCCCGCAACTCAGGTTTTAATAATACATTGGACAGCTCTTAACCCAGTTTTGGTAGTTTCAGTCAATCTCCTTAGTTTTTTCTTTGCTTCATCCTGCTGAAACAGGGATACTTTTCCATGACCACAGGATCTTCCAACATGCTTAAGAAATGAGAAGCTACTCACTCCATCAGTTAGGGTTAAAACGCATGCTGCTAGTTCAAACATATTAATCCCTGCACTGATTATCCAGTGGAAGGCTCTTACCTTTTTGCTCAATTAAATCCAGTGGGTGACTTTTTTTTTTTTTGCCAAGCAGTGTATATACCATAAAAGAAATAGAAACCTAAGTCAAACATAAAGTACAGGCTGAGACTGATAGCAGTGCCAGTAGTTGTGCAGGATTGTGATCAAAAACAATTAATAGTTTTACAAAAAAAGTTAGCCCTGAGAAAAAAATAGCAACTTGTGCAGGGTGTATCCCATCTCTTGGTCCATGCAACCCTGAATTGCATAAGTAGTAGTAGTAGTACAGAAATTAGAGAATTATTTGTAAACATATTCCATGGTGAACATGAAAGTCCACTTAACAATGTATGGTATACAATTTTTAAGACATGCCACACAAAACTATAGCAGAGTATAATGTTAAAGAGAATTAAGGAGAATTTTTTTATGGGCCTAAATCTACAGGTACAAATGGGAAAAGAAAGTGGGAATAGATTATTTTACAGTAGCAAATGTCAGCGGTAAATATGTAGTTCTTATATTCATGGACAGAAAAACAAAACAAAAAATTTTTCAATTTAACACTTAACCTAAAACGACTTAAGTTGATGTTCAAGTGACCAAACTCCCTAACTGCCACTGCAATTATGATTATTAAAGATCCAGAGCCAATGGGAAATACGTGCCTGCTTTCAAAAGCAGTTCTGATGGAGGGTAGACTGGGGCTGGTTTGCTCAAGGGTTGGTTGGCACATTAATATTTTCCTGGCCAGGTGCAGCCATAAAAAAAACTTGAAGGTCACAGAGTTTTGATGAAAGACCAACTTTTCAGGTTTGATGTGTCAAAACAAAACAACCAAAAATTCCCCACCCTCAAAATATGTTCTACAGCTGTAATAGATGGAGATATAGAAAATGTATAAATTTCATCTGATAGGTATAACGTTCAGCTATATTTTGATATAAAAATTTAAAGTTTCTGGTTAATGATGAAAACTGTCTAACATCAATTTAATACAGAAGTGTGGGTGGTGTTGGTTAACACATGTTCAACTGGAGTAAATAAACTTAAATAAACTTATGCATTTTACATATATTAAATATAATGAATATGATATAATAATACTGTAAGTGGCGGGTTATTACACAATGTGTTTTTTAAAATCAGAAGTTTAGGTTTGTTCTCCATTGGAAAAATTTTACCCTTTTGCTTAATTAAATCCATGTTTCTCATGAAAATAAATTAATTCATTTACAGTGTATCACAAAAGTGAGTACCCCCCTCACATTTCTGCAGATATTTAAGTATATCTTTTCATGGGACAACACTGACAAAATGACACTTTGACACAATGAAAAGTAGTCTGTGTGCAGCTTATATAACAGTGTAAATTTATTCTTCCCTCAAAATAACTCAATATACAGCCATTAATGTCTAAACCAGCTGCAACAAAAGTGAGTACACCCCTAAGAGACTACACCCATAAATGACCAAATTGAGCACTGCTTGTCATTTCCCCTCCAAAATGTCATGTGACTCGTTAGTGTTACTAGGTCTCAGGTGTGCATAGGGAGCAGGTGTGTTCAGTTTTGTAGTACAGCTCTCACACGCTCTCATACTGGTCACTGAAAGTTCCAACATGGCACCTCATGGCAAAGAACTCTCTGAGGATCTTAAAAGACGAATTGTTGCGCCACATGAAGACGGCCAAGGCTACAAGAAGATTGCCAACACCCTGAAACTGAGCTGCAGCACAGTGGCCAAGATCATCCAGCATTTTAAAAGAGCAGGGTCCACTCAGAACAGACCTCGCGTTGGATCGTCCAAAGAAGCTGAGTGCACGTGCTCAGCGTCACATCCAAATGCTGTCTCTGAAAGATAGACGCAGGAGTGCTGTCAGCATTGCTGCAGAGATTGAAGAGGTGGGGGGTCAGCCTGTCAGTGCTCAGACCATACGCCGCACACTACATCAAATTGGTCTGCATGGCTGTCACCCCAGAAGGAAGCCTCTTCTGAAGTCTGTACACAAGAAAGCCCGCAAACAGTTTGCTGAAGACATGTCAACAAAGGACATGGATTACTGGAACCATGTCCTATGGTCTGATGAGACCAAGATTCAATTGTTTGGTTCAGATGGTCTCAAGCATGTGTGGCGGTGATCATGTGAGGAGTACAAAGATAAGTGTGTCATGCCTACAGTCAAGCATGGTGGTGGGAATGCCATGGTCTGGGGCTGCATGAGTGCAGCAGGTGTTGGGGAGTTACAGTTCATTGAGGGACACATGAACTCCGATATGTACTGTGAAATAATGAAGCAGAGCATGATCCCCTCCCTCTGGAAACTGGGTTGCAGGGCAGTGTTCCAGCTTGATAATGACCCCAAACACACCTCTAAGACAACCAGTGCTTTACTGAAGAGGCTGAGGGTAAAGGTGATGGACTGGCCAAGCATGTTTCCAGACCTAAACCCAATAGAACATCTTTGGGGCATCCTCAAGCGGAAGGTGGAGGAGCGCAAAGTCTCCAATATCCGCCAGCTCCGTGATGTCATCATGGAGGAGTGGAAAAGCATTCCAGTGGCAACCTGTGAAGCTCTGGTGAACCCCATGCCCAGGAGAGTTAAGGCAGTTCTGGAAAATAATGGTGACTACACAAAATATTGACACTTCAGGAACTTTCACTAAAGGGTGTACTCACTTTTGTTGCTGCTGGTTTGGACATTAATGGCTGTATATTAAGTTATTTTGAGGGAAGAATAAATTTACACTGTTATATAAACTGCACACAGACTACTTTTCATTGTGTCAAAATGTCATTTTTGTCAGTGTTGTCCCATGAAAAGATATACTTAAATATCTGCAGAAATGTGAGGGGGGTACTCACTTTTGTGATACACTGTATTTTTGTTGTTATACAGGTGTGATTTGCCTTTGAACTACACTCTATAATTTTATTTAATTTTTTTCTCCCTGGTGGGGATTAAAAAAAAAACCTTTCTGGTTTCAGCACTCCATCTTGAAACAGTCTGTAGCCTGAGCAATAATCAAATCAGAAACTGAATTCTCCACAAAGATGTGAGATCTGTAGCTTCTTATTTTAACTTGCAGTAGTACACTTATGCATCTGGCTACTGTGTGTGGCATCCTGCAGTTAGAAACCCTGGCTATCAAGGGCATCACTGAAAAAATGTTACAAGCACGGTTTGTTGGCTTTTGCAGCTGATGGTGCAGCTGCCTTTACTCTGTGACAGAGGAGCAGCCACAACTGAGAACCAGCTGTCCATGAGGCTGTAGACCTCCAAAGGTCTGCTGCTGGTCTCTGTAAATGGAGCAGGGTTGCCTGCCTCACTGTCCAGAAAGTTGCAGGTGTGGGTAAAAGAAGGCGCCACACTGCAATAAACACTCTGCAGTGATGGGTCTACTGTTGTGGACTTTTTATTTGTCCTTTTTTAGACTAACAGCATTTTGTGTTTTTGCATTTTGACATGATTTCATATCAAATAACTGAAGCTAAATGGCAAAGCTGAACAAAGAGTATCAAGATCTAATGCATTAAGATTTGAATGTGGCAGGTATTGTTATGTTTGATTGAATTACCTGTGTCTGAAGAGGGAATCATGGGAAGCAGAATATTATTATGCATATTAATTTAATAAAAAATTAATTATTGGTAACACCAACTTCTGCCCACAGTCTAAAGATATGGGTTAGGTTAGCTGGTAATTCTTAACTGGCCCTGTGAGTGAACTGAAGTGTGAATGGTTATGTGTCCTACAATAGACTGGTGACCTGACCACGGTGTACCCCCCCCCCAAAAAAAACAACCCTGAACTAGATAATCAGAAGATAGAAGATGGAAACAATATTATAATATTCTTGTAAACTCTGTGGTGACATGTCTAAATTCTGAATGGTTTAGCTGAAGTTTATAATAATTTTATAAATGCTACACTGACAACAGTATAAGTTTTTTTTTAAACAAATCACACCCTGATGATGATGGGGACGATGATAAAACACACCACTCCTATGCAAAGGCTTCTTTGGTTAAAATATCCATAGCTCTGCTGAATGTCTATGTGTTCTATGGTTCTGATATATATTAAAGGCTTGTGTTATTTATATTTGTCAAATCATTCTTTGTAACGACTGTGCTTTCAATTTGTGCCAACCAGCCCCACAAGTGGACAGCCTAATTTTAGTCGTGAATACAATCATTTCAGCAATCTTTTGTGATCATTGACTTTATTTTTCAGCTGAGACCTTTCAGTTGGTACTGGTTTGACTAGTTTATCTTACCACATGAAAGAGAAAGATGACACACAGTGAAAAATGTGCCAGCCAGCCCCGCTCTCCCCTTTAGTTAATGTATATATATATATATATATATATATATATGTATGCCCTGTTTAATGTGGTCAACTTGTTGCAGTCCTCCTATCTGGGAGAGGAAGTCTATAGCAATCCTGTGAATCTTACTGTAAAGGCACCTTACAAGAAAGCACTTACCACCCTCTTTTTGATAAAAGACGCACATTTCAACCGTCTGTGGTTTCCCATGATGACATCTGTGTTCAAAGTAAAGGTAACGAATGTAGTCCTTCAGGTCTGTAACAGAAACACAACGCCTGTTTTGTCAGCAGTGTGAAAACATGGTGGCATAAACACAAGATAAATGAGAATAACATTTAAATATTTTCTTTATTTTTCTTGAACATTTCATGAAAAGAGGGAACAAACTTAAACATACTTCATTTACAACTTACTCTTTCTTGTTTGTTTTTTTTTCTTCGCAGTCATCCTTCCTGTTAGAGTTATCACTTTTTTTGGCTTTGGACCTGCATCTTGAAGCTCGTACAACTCGAGGCAAGTTGTCCTGTTTAATTCTTCATGCACTAAGGTTTTGGTACAAGCTGCCAGAAAGAAAATAAATAAAAGCATTTATGGTCTACTTAACCCTTTAAGCATATATATACACAATATGCATATTTCTGTATATTGCATGCCTACATTTTAAATCTGATGCATGTTCGGCTGGTACTTGCACGATCGCTGGAGGAGACTCGCCCACATCATTTTTGGCAATAACAGAGATGTTGATGGCAGAGTATGACACGTACACGGTGTGAATAGTTTTGTTGGTGTGATGTGTTCTCTTCATGCAATGACATCCATGAGAAGAATTCAATGTCACATTCCTCACTGCAGCTGCAAGTGGCATCGGCTGAAGTACAAAGGAGAGCTCGGTTCAGGCAAATGCAACTGAACGGACTAGGTCAAGTCAAGTCAAGTCACATTTATTTATATAGCAGATTTAAAAACAACAAAGGTTGACCAAAGTGCTGCACATAGAGATAAACAGGGTAAAAAGGCAATAATAAATTAATTAATTAATTAAAAACAGCACAATTGGAAGTCAGCAATCATCTAACAGGATGTTACATTGCAGCCAAATGCTAAGGAAAAGAGATGTGTCTTTAACAAGGATTTAAACGAGTCTACCGTCGACTAGACAAGAGAATATTATATTCACAACTGAACTGTTTCAGTCCCAGACAGGAAAGAGCAGATAAAAGTGAAAATGTTAAAAAAAAAAAACTATAAGTGACACTGATGGAGGGCGTAGGGAACAAATTGAGTCAGTAATTTATAGCAAAGGATTTTCTTAAATTCAGTTCAGTCTACTGCTCCTGCTCCTTTTACTGTTACCATATTATTATGTTAAGTCACCAAACGGACTTACCATCCACGTTAGTGTCACCTGTCGAGTGCCATTTATACATGTAGTTGTCGTGGTGACATTAGGCTCATGTTCAAGTTCTGTAATGAAAACAAAAAGTTAAAGAGAAGAAAAATATTGGAACACTGAGATGCTTCAGTTATCATCTTCAAATAAAAATATGTGAGGACTTTAAATAGCAGAAATTTAAAGGTGCTGGAGTTGGACTGAATGGGACAGATATTACTGTGGTTTCCAAACGTGATTTATTTGAGTTTGGATTCATGGTAGCCGTTATTCACGGTGGTAATCACATTAAACCAGGGTTAGGGACACTGCACAGTTGCACTTCAAGTACTGGGAAAAAAATCATCTGGTCCTTACCAGGTTCTAAAATTATTCAAATACAACCTCAGATGAACAACAACACATAAAATACTACACCGTGCTATTATTTAACAAAAACCGAGAGCAGAAGTAAGGTATGAAAAACTAAGTTCACCCCATGATTCAGTAGCTTGTAGAACCACCGTTAGCAGCAATAACTAGAAGTAATTGTTTTTTGTACGGCTTATCAGCCTCTCACATTGATGTGGAGGAATTGTGGCCCACTCTTCTTTACAACTTTACTTCAGTTAGTTGAGGTTTTATGGGCTTTCGTTTATGCGCAGCCTGCCGTGACATTTCAGTCAAGTTGAGGTCTGGACTTTCATTGGGCCACTGCAGCACCTTCATTAATTTTTCAGCTATTCTGTTGTAGATTTTCTTGTATCATTTTTTTTTTTAATCATTTGCCTGACACAGTTTTAAAAATGAGGCTGTCGGACAGGCAGCCTCACATTTGTTTCTAGAATACTTTGGTATACAGAGGAGTTCACAGTTGACTCAATGACTACAAGGACCCCACATCCTGTGGCTACAAAACAAGACCAGATCACCACTTCCACCACCATGCTTAACAGTTAGTATGAGGTGTTTGTGCTGATATGCTGAGTTGAGCTGCTGAAAGCAAGATGATTATTTTTGAAATTTGGAAACGTAGAAAAGCGATGCACTTTTTTTTATGCATTATAGCCAAACATCTCTGCTACAGTATTGTCTGTCCTAGGGACATTGTTCCAGAAGTGTTGTGGTTTGTTCAGATGCAACTTTGGAAACCTCTTTTTAGAGAGAACAGGCCTTTCTCCTGGCAACCCTTCCAAACAAGCCACACTTGTTCAGTCTTTTTCTAATTGCACTTGCATGAATTTTAACATTTAACAGGCTAACGGAGGACTGTAGAATCTAAAAAATGAAAATAAAACTTCTGCTTTTATAGTGGTGGTCTCCTGCGCTGATGATCAATTAATCAAGTGATTAATTAATTGATCAATTAATAGCTGCTACTTACCTTCTTAATTTCAATGGAAGCAGTAAGGAAACCGTTTTTCACACATTGGTTGTTCATCTGAGATTGTATTTATTAAGGGATGCTTATTTTTATGTTCTGAAATGTACAAACATAGATTTGAAAGCGGATGTACCCCCCCCCCACGTGATTAAAAGCAATCCTTTGCAACTTTAATATACATTCATTTTCAGTCTTAGCCTAAATATGCAATTTTTCAAATGCAAATTGTGCAATTAAAGTCATCCATTCAAAATGAGCTCACCTGCAGGAACCATAACCTGAGACCAGTCGCTCCACAGTGGGTCTTTGGCTACAGTGGATCGCTGCCTGATCTTAACCTGATAAGCCGAATTCTTCTGTAGATTAACAACAATGACCTGGTCTGTTCAGATTGAGGAAAAAGAGTGTTTAGTACTTGGCTGAATGCTGTGTAAGGGTTTTTCACTGCCATATAAAAGATCTCTGATTATCTGACACTAGTGTCTTCTGTCAGAGTCCAGAAAGTTTTGTTGCTGAGCTCATCAGTGCATTACTTTGTTCACTGTAGTTGAGAAGGTCCTGTTGATCTCTGATGGATTTTTGGGGTCTAGGAAGGCATACTTCACAACAACAACTTCCATATGTAAATTCCTCACTTGCGATCATCTTCAGACTTGCTTAGTTTTTGAACAGGTAATGACAAAATAGGTCACAAGGTAACATGAAAGAGTTTTGGTTTGCTTGCTCAGTTACAAGCAAAAAAAAGAGAAAAGGGGGCACTCTGTAAAACTGAGAAATAACGCTGAAAGTAAGCATAGCAACAGTAACTCGTTTTTGTATATCTGGAGATGGAACAAGTCTAGTTGTTCAGTTTGTCTCAAAAGTAGGTCCACAAAACAGGACAATGATCATCTGACTGGAAAAATTACAAGTACAAAAGAGAAAACTGTACTCACATTTCTTCTTATTGTCCTTATAGGTGGTATTTATTAATATCTGTAACAGCAAAGTAGATATGAGGTTAAATTTTGATTTTTTAAAAGGCCAAAAATTTTAATTAGCTCAGATGAAACAGATCTGGTGACAAACACTGACTCACTTTTCCCCACGGTTCTGTGGGGTGTTCATCCTGTCGGAACCAGACTTCTGCTAAAGCTGGATACTCCTCTGCAGCTATCCAGCTTAAGCTGAGATTGCTTTTTAACCAGGACGCTAAAATATTTTGTGCTGTTTCATATTTTACTGTTGATTTAAAGCAGAACAGTTTGTGAAATGTCATTTCAGTTGCTTAATATACATTTTAACTGTGAAGCAAAAGTAAAAAAGTAAGTCTATTGTCAGTTTAGTGCATCAAAATGGGCAACTACATAATAAAAAAGTGTGTCCATTACCTAAGTGCTTGAGGACAACAGACGTCTTTGGTGATTTGCAGATGGAGTTTCCTATGTGAGCTTCCACCCAAATGTTGACAGCACGGAATTGTATCAGTTCTTCCTCAACGATCTTCAAGAAAGTTCCCTTGATGTTCACAAATTTTGTCTCACTACATACAAAAAAAATGAATGATTGCAGCAGAACAGAGACTCTCTCACAACACTTCAATATTAGAATCGTGTCTATATTAACACATTTCCCTCATTAAATTTCCCCCATTTTTTAACGTAATCTGTTTTCATGCTGTTACACGGTTTATTTTACAAAATGCAATTCTTTATGTTCTTTCTTGGAGGCAATGAGTCGATTGCCACCTGTATCACGTCTAGGGTAAATATTCACCTAAAGTCATGAAAAACATTTCACAGGCTGTGAAAAACTAAGTACACTCTGATTCAATAGTGTATAGACCAGCCTTCAGCAACAATAACTTAATGTAATAATTTTCTGTATGACTTTATCGGTTTGTTACATGGTTGGAGGAAACGTTAGCCCATGGAAGACACTGGACCCTCCTTCCTCCAGCCCACTACATGCACAGGGCGCCATAGGGATCAGGTGCAATGTGTGTGTGTTTTAACAGTGGATGAGAGGTTTGCGTCCCTGCGCCTATAGGTGAGGGAATGGGGAATGATTGTTGTTTGTGCATACGCACTGAATGACAGTTCAGAATAGTCAGCCTTCTTGGAGTCACTGGGTATGGTGCTGGTGGGTGCACCATCTGGTGACTTTGTTGTCTTACTTGGGCAATGACAGTGAGACCTGGAGGGGCATGACTAGGGGGAGCAGCCTTGCTGATCTGAACCCAAGTGGTGTTCTGTGCAAACACAGTGAAAAGGCAAACATGAGAGTATCCATTAGCAAACATCGCAGGTCAATGATAAATTTTGTAGTTGTATCATCAGATCTGTGGATGTATGTTCTGGATACTCGGGTGAAACCAGGAGGCATCTACAGTACTGCCTGTGGGTGGTGGGCTTACAGTAGGGCAGGCTTAATCTCCTCTTAGGGCACCAGGACATCCAAGGGATTAGTTCGATTATCGGTTTTGTATTTGTATCATCATATCTGCAGCTGTATATTCTAGACACTCTGGTGAAGAGTTCACTTGTAGCTTTGCAGTCTTAAGCTGTGCTGCCATGTTCTTTTTAGAGGGAAGCAAATTTCTCCTGGTAACACTTCCAAATAAGCCATACTGGCACTGTTTTTTCTAATGAAAGACAACTTCTGCGATTTCTCTGAGCATAGCATGGCCTAACCTTGGGGTGAATTTGTTGGGACATCTGGAAAACTGTGGCATTGTATTGATGCCTCTAGACCACCGAATTGCCAAAACCCTATAGAGGTGCTCACACTTGCTTATGATAAGTTGTATCAATAATAATAAATCAAAGGCATTTAATTATTGGCACCTGGCTGTTACTTAATTCCTATGGAAGCAGTAAGGTGTACGTTTTTTGCTTGACTGTGTGCTCTCTCTATGCTAATGAAATCCACTGGTTCCAAAAGCTCAGTTTCACTTGTGATGGCTGAACAATGCAGACACGCCAAATTTCCTATATTGCAAATCTGTATTTCAATTGTGTTGTGTGTTTTTATTAAATATGCGGTATAAAATAAAAACTATGGAAATATGAAGTTGTATAATACTTCCTCTCACACCCCTACAGCTGGATAGCTAAAAATTTGCATAATCTTACTGCCTCACCCTTGCTTGCTCTGAGGTGAGCGTGCTGCTAACTCTAAATGTCTCAGCTGCCAGCAGTGCACACCCGTTTGATTTTGTTGGCTGCAAGAGCGAAGGTGACGGTCTTCTAGAGTAAGTTTTTTTCTTTGTTGTTGCAGTATGTAGGGCTGTAGTCAGTGTATGACCTTGAGGTGATAGCAGTCAGCAGTTAGGAGCAAGCAATGCACAGCTGAGGTGATATCTGCAGCAAAAGGTAAGTATTTCAGTCTAGTAATACACTAAATTATGACAATTTCATATTAGCTTTTTCAGTGTGTGAAGTCACAAAAACAGTTGCTAACCAATGGAGGTGGTGGTGCAGCTACTATTGATGTAACAGATTCAGTTCCCAATAAGAAACAATGTAATTGTCACATTTAAAAAAAAAAAAAGACAAATCTGATTACTTTTTGTTGGCCTTTATGTTTTTTTTAAAATGAACTCTTTTCGTAAAATAGAAGCTGAATCTGTAAGAACATGGCCGGCCATTTTTTTTCTGTAATTAAAAAAAAAAAAAGCATTTGTAACATTCAATGTAGCATTCACATCACAACTGCTTTTGAAAAAAGAACATAATAAAGTTAAGATAGAACTGGCAAGACCTCGTTTGGTTTATTTTGATTACATATTGTGAAAGCTGCCTTACATATCTGACCTAAACTGTTTGACAGAGCACATCATCGTATATTCATTTTATTTAGTTATTGGGAAAATCTCAAGAGTTCTGGGCTGGTCGAAACCCGCAGCGTTTCTCACGTCCTAACATGACACCTCTGGCTTGCAGAATAGCAGGTGTTGCAAAGTGGTATCAAGGTCCCACCTTTTGCCTGAAACTAAAATCTAACCAACTGGTGGGGTGGTGCCGGGTTGGGGGGGGGAGTAGGGTGGGATGACTTCATGTGTTCATAAGAGGCCGGACAACCAGAAAACAAATGTCAAAAACAGACAAGACTGTGGCCGCTTCTGTATTACACACAGATGTGGAATGGGAATTTAGCTGTACTGAGCCAAGTATTTTTCACGGGATTAAAGACAGAAAGTCTTCATGGACACATTATTAACAAAGAGCTGAAACTCTGAGAAACACTCACTTAAAGTAAAGATCAAATGTCACGTCGCTCCGAGTCGTGTTCAGGCTCCACTCACACGTGTAAACAGTATCTTCAGCTTTTCGTCTGAAGCACTGAGGACTGGAAGGAGCCTCACATGCAAAACCTGAGAGGAAACCGATTTTAAAATGATGTAATCATTCCTTTTTTTTCAATACAGATTTGATCAGGTCAACCCTTGAGATGTCTGGCACTTAAACACTGCTGCTGTGGTGTGTTATGTTTATCAGGTTGTTCCAGAAAATTACTTTACACATTTCAGTGTAATTACTGTGTAAAACATTATGCGTTACATCATTCTAACAAGCACCTCCAATTTTACGTCAAATTTGTAAAAGTTAATTTGTCAAATATAATTTAAATGTAAGTGGAGGCATGTCAGAAAGTCTGCGCACAACAGTGCAGTGCGGATGTTAACTGCAAAGTGTGGAAACCACACACTGCTGATAAGATAACCAATATTTCGCGGCTGATGTTTTTACCAGGTTGAGCTATCACTTTCATACATGTGATTAGACTGAAGTTGTTTGCAAATCCAAAGCATAAAGTTACTTAAATAAAGGAAACATTCCTGAGCTTATGAGAATGAAAAGTTTATAATATTCATATTTACCTTTGCTGAGACTTGTGAGGAAAACAAACACAACATATCCATGTAGTGAACTCCAGTTCTTAAAAATTTCCATGAGGTATAGTGGAAAGTCTAGAAAGGCGATCACTCCAACAGTGTGTGAGAGCCCATGTAGACAACCTGCCTTCACATCACTTAGTTGTGTTTCTCAGAAATGTCACAGAACATCTCGACTTGTTTCACTTCATATGAGAGGCAACAAAACCACAAGTGTCAGGGGTGGGGGAAGGTTGTGTTCGTTACAGTGGCAGACATACACAAAAGAAATTCTGTATGCTGTATGACTCACCAAAATAATTTGTTGATTTTTACAATGTTAATGTTTCCTACAACCATTTTTGTGCTTTGAGGCTACACATCAAAGAAACGCTAGTGGAAATGCTGGAAAGTAGAACAACTGATTCATGACACCTACTTACAGTGTCACGAATCAGGTGAGAAGGAACCTTTCATAACTGCACCGAACACTGCAGTCAGTATAAGCTCTTCATACGCTCGGACTTTCCTGCTGTGTACGGGAGACCTTAACCCCTGACCAAATTGTTCCTACTGAAGAGAATCTTCAAAAACAGACAAATGGCTTCCTCACTTAAAGAGGCTCAGTCTGTTTCTTAAAAACTTAGGGATAATGCAGTCTCCTGCACACAGGTGTAAATAGTGCATTAATTTTTAAAAAAAAAATCAGATTAAGACTGAAAGAATTTCATTTATTTATTTTAAAAGGACAGCGTGTGTAGGAATGGTTAAAAAATAATGTGATTAATTATGTGCTTTTAAAGATTTTTTAACAACTGTATTCCATAACTTAGAGGGATACAGGAGGTAATACCTTCAGCTTATTATAGCACAGAAGCTGCTAAAAGTTGCATACGCAGACCCTTATTACACAATAACTACACATGAATTTGTTTTTAGAATAGAATTAAAAAGTAAGGTTTTGCTTCATGAATCCTGTAGGTGCACCGAAGCTGTAACAGTAGGTTACAGAGGTTGATTCATTCAGCAAACCACCAAAAAATGTGCAACAATAGACTTTAGATCAAATTAAAATATTATGTTGTGAAAGTAAAAACTACAGCGTGGATTAGAAATATGTCTATAAATAAATATATAATAGTTTTCCTTGCTAAATATGCCAACATACTGAATGATATAAAAGGAAAGGTATGTGGGTTGCAGGGTCCGGTATTTTTCTGTGGGGAATAATCCTATAATTCCAAATTTTGTGTTTCTCTGAACAAATTTTATCAAGTTAAACAATAATAGCTTATAGTAATATACACTAACAAAAAGTATATAATACCCTGCATTAAACTGCAGTTACATAACCTTCCAGCTAGTGTTGTGGTCCTACCTGAATGCTTCAGTTTCACACAACTCCTCCTCATCTTATATCCTCATTATTTTAACCATTTCCCATTTATCCAGTTTCTTAACAAATGCACTTGCACTTTCATTTTGAAACTGACTCATGCTCACATGTACACACTGTAAACTGACCCTATTATTATTATTGTTGTTGTTATTTCAACTGCTGTCATGAAAGAAGTGCCCAAATATGGGACAAATACAGTATTCCTTGTGTTGTCATCAAAGTACAGTAGAGCCTCAGTGTAGTGCCAGCAGTTTTTCAATAAGTAAATAAAAAATAAAAATACATTGATACAATACAATGACAAACACATGAGAAGATACAAATGTGTGAGGTGCAATTAAAGGGTTTTGTAACTTACCCCATAGAAGCAATAATAGAATAATAATAAAAGAAAAATTAAGTCAGGTGGATCTCGAATAAAGGTGGTCTCCTTGGGCCATGGTCCCTGGTTTTAGTCGCAGCGTTTTGAGCTGTTTTTATTATTTTGTGGTTTCTGTTTGGTTTCACAGTTGATCCTGTGTTCTGGATTTCCGTTTGTGATTTATCCGTATTTTATGGCTCTTATTTTTTTCTAACATTGAGTCTTTGACTCCTTTGGTTCCTGTTTCTTTATCCTAGTGTTGAATTTCAGTTTTGCTCATTCATTGTGCCCATTTTAATTCCTCTGGCTTTTACCCAGATCTAGTGTGGGTTTTACCTCTGTGTATAATGTTCAGTATTTTGACTTCCTGTTTTACTTTGAAGGTTCATTTCCTTTCGTGGTCTGTGTTAATTTTACTTCTCTGCCTTCCCAGATTCCCTCATTATTCTTACCTGTGTTAGTGATGTTCAGTTGTGACTCAGTCCCCATCTGTTTCCTACTTTTCAATCAGCCCAATGTGTGTACAGGTGCTGGTCATAAAATCAGAATATCATGAAAAAGTTGATTTATTTCGTAATTCCATTCAAAAAGTGAAACTAGTATATTATATTCATTCATTACACACAGACTGATATATTTCAAATGTTTGTTTCTTTTAATTTTGATGATTATAACTGACAACTAATGAAAACTCCAAATTCAGTATCTCAGAAAATTAGAATATTGTGAAAAGGTTCAATATTGAAGACACCTGGTGCCACACTCTAATCAGCTAATTAACTCCAAACACCTGCAAAGGCCTTTAAATGGTCTCTCAGTCTAGTTCTGCAGGCTACACAATCATGGGGAAGACTGCTGACCTGACAATTGTCCAAAAGATGACCATTGACACCTTGCACAAGGAGGGCAAGACACAAAAGGTCATTGCTAAAGAGGCTGGCTGTTCACAGAGGTCTGTGTCCAAGCACATTAATAGAGAGACGAAGGGAAGGAAAAGATGTGGTAGAAAATAGTGTACAAGCAATAGTGATAACTGCACCCTGGAGAGGATTGTGAATCAAAAGCCATTCAAAAATGTGGGGGAGATTAACAAAGAGTGGACTGCAGCTGGAGTCAGTGCTTCAAGAACCACCACACACAGACGTATGCAGACATGGGTTTCAGCTGTCACAGTCCTTGTGTCAAGCCACTCTTGAACAAGAGACGGCGTCAGAAGAATCTCGCCTGGGCTAAAGACAAAGAGGACTGGACTGCTGCTGAGTGCTCCAAAGTTATGTTCTCTGATCAAAGTCAATTTTGCATTTCCTTTGGAAATCAAGGTCCCAGAGTCTGGAGGAACAGAGGAGAGGCACAGAATCTTGGGGTTTGGGGTACCATGTCATCTGCTGGTGTTGGCCCACTGTGTTTTCTGAGGTCCAAGGTCAACGCAGCCGTATACCAGGAAGTTTTAGAGCACTTCATGCTTCCTGCTGCTGACCAACTTTATGGAGTTCCAGATTTCATTTTCCAACAGGACTTGGCACCTGCACACAGTGCCAAAGCTACCAGTACCTGCTTTAAGGACCATGGTATCCCTGTTCATAATTGGCCAGCAAACTCGCCTGACCTTAACCCCATATAAAATCTATAGGCTATTGTGAAGAAGAAGATGTGATACGTCAGACTCAACAATTCAGAAGAGCTGAAGGCCACTATCAGAGCAACCTGGGCTCTCATAACACCTGAGCAGTGCCACAGACTGATGGACTCCATGCCACGCTGCATTGCTGCAGTAATCCAGGCAAAAGGAGCCCCAACTAAGTATTGAGTGCTGTACATGCTCATACTTTTCATGTTCATACTTTTCAGTTGGCCAACATTTCTAAAAATCCTTTTTTTTGTATTGGTTTTAAATATTCTAATTTTCTGAGATGATGAATTTGGGGTTTTCATTAGTTGTCAGTTATAATCATCAAAATTAAAAGAAACAAACATTTGAAATATATCAGTCTGTGTGTAATGAGTGAATAT